>JASDQU010946555.1:11845-33070 GCA_032191745.1 Picea mariana | reverse complement strand
GATATAACATTTGAAGAAAAAAGATTATAATTACTCTATTACTGATTCACCCCCCCCCTCTCAGTAATCCAACAATCTATTCACACATTGGGATTCGTGTAGTGTCGTGGATACCATTATCCTTATTGGTGGTTTCCTCACCTTTGTCAACAATTTTCATCATTGGTTTCTATTCAGAGGGTCTTTTTCATGTACCGCTTGCACTTGGCATAGGTGAAAGATGCACAGGGTCGTTGGTTCGTGAACATGTTCTTCGTCCGATTTCCACCAAATCATGAATCCCCTGCTTTGTACCTCATGCTGACTGATGAGAGATTCCTTAATTCTCTCCTTTCAGTGGGTCTCTTTCCATCAACTTCAACCCATTTATTCTGGAAATGAGACTTAGAGTATTATGAGTACCTTGAGGTTTGCAGTCATTAGTGGCAGACTCTCTCACCACTGACAGTTGGGAATACATCAATGTCTCATGATCGATGGATTCTTCAGGTGTTCAACACCGAATCCTTTATTCACACTTGTAAGAATGTACTCGATTCCTTGATACCTAATTTCATTATTAGTAGGTTGTCTCGCGTTTGTTAACGGTATACATCAATGACCGATAATCAAGCGATGTCTCATTGTGTTCGAACTCAACTCCTTTAATCACATGATGTAAAATTGCACCCTTGGCAGATTGTGTAGAATACTTGAAGACATCACTGTGTGGCCGCAACTTTCCTGAGCTATTGCTTCCTTTTCATTGGACCAGTACCTATATGACTTCAGTGATCATAGGAGATCAGATTGTACTCCATGTTATACAAATATCTTTAGATTGGTTTTGAGACTAGTTCTACTGGGCCTTGTTCGTGACTATGAAAACTATTGGCATGTAACCGAATTTTTATTTTTCTATTCATGGCCACAGACATTTGTTTCGTATATTTTCATATGGATCTGTAGTGTAATTTTATTGGCAGCCATGTATGCAAAGTCAGTGTAGAATGTAATGAGCAACTATTTCGTCTAGTTGGTTCCCTACCACTCCACTTATGGGTTGTTTATAATGTATTTCGACCATCGTAGATACTCCTTTGACCTCACACATTAGGGGGTATCTGTTATAGCAAGATTTTCCTCACCCTATGCAATCTTGCACAGAGGGCCTTATTCCATTTCCCTATGCAGACTTATCTTCCCTGTTGATAAAATCTAGAGACAAAAATAAATATGTTTCCACATGTACGCATCTTGTGCACTATACAACATGTTTATATGCAGGTTGTGCCACTACAGCCGACGTACATTGGGATTTGTACCAAAAAATGAAAATTAAATGTCGGGTTTCCATGTCACGGAAGGAGATCTCTGATCCTTGGCCTTCCATATACTGGAAACATTCCGACTCAGCCATTCAGTTCCATTTTGAAGTCTATAAAGAGGTCAATTCCGAGCTATGGAAAAGGAGAAAGAATTCAAATTTGAGAGAAAAGTTACTCTAGAGAAATTATTTGCTTCATATTGAGTCTGCATCCCTTTGTCCTTTAAGTCTAGACATAGTGTTCAACCCCCAATCTCTTCCCATATTGATTGAGAACCTCATTGTTTCTCTCTTATGAGCTTGCCTCTGGTGGAGGATTGAAGTGGTGGAGGCCCAGATGGAAGGAACTTAGTTTCTCGGTTCCAAACCATGCCGACATGGAAGTCCATAACATTTTCACTTCTGCTGATCATTTATTAATAGAAATACTCTTTTCCCATCCAATTGATATCTTGCAAATATATTGAATTATTATTCCATGGGCGTATTTGTCATGTTATTAATGTATTATGCTATCTAACGTTCTAAACTTTTATATTACCACCATATTCTTGCTTTGATTTTTTTCTCAAGGATGGAATTCATCGAACGTCTGGACGAGGTAGGCCTCTTTCTTATCTCGCTTGCACATTGGTTTATATAGCATGTTGTTGGGATATAGTTGATTTCTGCAGTCATTTTCGTCTGTTGTGGTTTACCCTAGACATAGAGATATTTTCCTCGTAACACCTTGAGGGATTTGACCAAATCATAAGCCTGTTTTTCCATGATATCATATTTATTTTCTACATCCCTCAACGCCCTGTTGAAAAAGGAAATAGGCTGCTCTAACCCTTCTACATTTTTCTGCAATTAAACAACAACTATTGTGTTAAATGAAGCAAAAGAAAATATCAGAAAATCCTTGGAGTAGTCATGGTTGATGAGCACGGGTGCTTCAGTTAAAGACTTTTTTATTTGATCAAAAGAATCTCGAGACTCAGTAGTCCATTTGACCTCATTTCCTTTCCTAAGCATGGATGTAATGTAGTTTACCAATTCAACAAAATTTGAAATGAACCTTCTTTAAAAATTGATTTTCCCCAAGAAAGACTGAACTTCTTTCTTGGATATAGGGAGAGACAAGGTCTAGATGGATTATACTATGCTTGAATCAATTCTTACCCCTTCAGCTGATACAATTTTCCCCAACAAATTCCCCTCCTTCATAGCAAACAAAGACTTTTTAGGATTCAGAGAGAGACCCAAATTTCTGCATTTCAAGAAAACCCTTTTCAAATGATGATAATGTTCTTTATCAGATTGTGAGAACACTGTGATGACTGACATATAAATAGATAACTACAAATATGTTCTTCTCCCTAATAAAGGAAATGTCCATGGCTCGTTAAAAGGTCTCTCCTACATTCATCAGTCTGAAAGGGCATTTTGGCATACATGAATGTGCCCCAAGGAGTAGTGAAGGTTTTCTTCTCTCTATCTTCAGGCAAGAAAGAGATCTGATTGTAGCCAGAAAATCCATCAATCATTGATATCCTAGATGAACCTCTCACCATTTGCAATATGTGCTCCATCTTTGGTAAGGGGTAATTATCCTTCTTGGAGCTTCTATTCAAATCTCTGAAATCGACACAAAGTCTGATTTCCCCATTCTTCTTTATCACTGGGACCAAGTTAGCCACCCATTCAGAGTATCTCAAAAGAATGATAATCTTGGCATCCAAAATATTTTTTACTTCCTTTTCCATAATAGGCAGCAACATAGGATTTATCTGTCTGATTTTCTACTTAAATGGCTTGGTCTCATCTTTCAAATGTATCTTATGTTCAATGATGCTTGTGTCATATGTTCTCAAATCTTTATATTTCCAGGAAAACACATCAAAAAACACTTTTAATAGATTAACATATTCATCCCTTTTCTCTTTTGACAAGCTACTAGACAACTTAACATACTTTGGATATTCCTCTGTACCTAGATTGCATTCAGTCACATCATCATTTTTGGTTGAACCCTAAACCTTCACAACAACATCATTTCTATTAAACAATCTTTCCAAAGGAACTAGTCCTTTTGGAATATGGTTACTAGGCAACTGAAAAATATGATGGTCAACAATTTTATTTAGAAAAACATCAGCAGGAGGGATTTTTTCAGTCTCATGATCTTGATCAATATGTAAGGCAAACAACTCATCCACAGTCTCAAGAAATATATTTATCTCAAGATCATCCTCAAAAATCTTCCAATGTTTGACATTGTCGGGTATATAGGGTCTATACTTCACTTCCACATCATATTTGAGTTTATGGGGTAAAGGAACTCTGAAATTACTTGTTGAAACAACCAAGGAATCATTCATAGTGTTCTCCTCTCTTCGAACAAATGAGATAATAAAATCTAGGAAGAAACTATCAACAAGATCCCAAACTTCATTTATGTAAGTCGTTAACCTGGGGTGTTTAGGTTGATACAAATTTTTGATTTGATGGACAATTAATTTAGCATCTCCAAACACTTCTAGCTCTTCAATCCTCATGTTTTTAGCATCCCTCAAACCCAAAACAAGAGCCTCATATTTTGCCACATTGTTTGTAGTTTCAAATTCAAGTTTGCAGGATAAAGAAATGATATTTTGAGTAGGGGAAATAAAGACTACCCCAACACCAACACCTTCTTTAGAAGAAGCCCCATCAAAAAACATCTTCCAAACAGAGGCATTAGGAAGAGAGTCTTCACAAGAGGTAATGGAATTTTTTCTGATTTCAATAGGAGGTTGAGGAGCATCATTGAATTGCAATATATTGGATCCTAAATCAGTATCAAGTGCAAAAATAGGATGGTTGGTGGGATTTGTTTCATCACTGATGATGTAAGATAATTGAGCCTCCATGTAAAACCTTCTATGTTCTCCCCCAAACACAGGAATGGTGGCATATGTAAGGTCCATCTGCAAGGTTCCCCCTAGTCTTTTTATTCAAGATCTTGACACGAGTATCCAAAACTTAGGGGGGACATCGGCCACCACAATATCCATGACCACACTTTTCATGGGAAACTAAAACAAGGTCACAACCATATCTTTGATAACCCCAAGACACTTCACTTTCCTAGAATCAAAAGAGTATAATTCATGGTAGGTTTTTGTAATTTCCAACCTAAGCTCATCCATGACTGTTTTAGGCATGAGATTGTGAGATGCCCTGAGTCCATCAAGTATTTGTGCAACACTTTATCATGAATGTTCAATGATGTATAGAAAGGGGGAGATGAATCATATCTATCTTCTACCAAAGTTCCCAGGATAACAACTAGTTTTTCATCTTGAAGGTTAACTGAATCTATGGAATTAGAAGAAAGATTAGGCTGCAACATTTTAGAAAGGTATCTTTTAAATTCCTCATTCTTAATCAGCTCCAAAAAAGGTACAAGGATTTTGATCTTTTGGATTTCATTTAAAAGCTAAAGGAGGATGGGGATTTCATAATTTCTTTAACTTATGGGGCAGGGCTCTTAACCAATGTTTGAGGGCTTTGCACATATTTTCCTTTGTTGCTAGTTGTCACAGCCTTATCCAAATTTTATGTTTTAGTGGGTTGATCAGAAGTGTCAGTATTTCCCTCTTTCTTTTTGGACCTTAGGTTGTATCTGTTAAGATTTTCATTTGTTTTCTCTCCTTTACTCAATTCATTTAATTGACTATCCATGAGAGACTCCTCATATGCAGATTGGGTCAAAGGAGGGGAAGAAGAGGTGTCACCAAGACAATGAATTTCAGGATCAGTTTCTTCATCCTCTCCTTCTTCATCAACAACAAGGTTGTTTTGGAGAGGGGTTTGAATTTTTTTACTATCCCTATCCCTATTTCTTGGATCTCTTTGGAGGACCTAAGGGGAATTATTTGGTCTTCTGAAATTACCTCTATTGTCATCATTCTGTGTGTTTCTACAGTTTTGTTTTCCTTCAAGTTTCAACTTCTCCATTTCAGCAGAAAGTGATTTTACCAATTTTGTAAGTTCATCAACCAGAGGGTGGACAACATGGGATTCAGAGGTTGAAGTTTCATCCCTACCTTTCCTTATATATCTATCATACTTTCCCCTAAGTTTTTCAGCTGCCAATATATTGGATTCTACTTCTAAGGCTACATCTTGCATATGGGCTAAAGAGTTAGATCTTCTTTCTCTCAATAGGAGGAATAACTCAGGGTCAAAAGCACTGATGTAGGTAATCTTGGAAGAGGTTTATGTAGGCTTGATTTCAGTGGGAATCTTGTTGTACATTTTATTGAATCTCTTGGAGAAGTCAAAAACAGATTCCCCATCTTTCCTCTTAAGTGATCCAAATTCTGTAATATAATAAAGGAAATCCTTTCTATCCCCCCAATGCCTCAAGAAGGCATCATCCAAAGCTTCAATCCAAACAATATATCCAGGATTCAAACCCATAAACCATTTTCTATCCTCATCATCAAGGCTCTGTACAAATACTCTGATCCATACATCTTCATTTTCAATGTTAATATTATATGCATAACTATAAAAAGTTGCAAGGTGTTCTTTTTCAGTTGTTTCTTTCTCCCCAGTAAACTTGGGCATGTAATTAAGGTAGTCTCCAAATGGGAGATAATTCATAGGCCAAGGTAAGATAAGAGGGGCATACCTAGCAGCCAGTATGGAATACATCCTATTTCTAGGAGCATTAGCACCTTCCATGGGGTTGTGAATTGTAGGAGAGCAAGGGGGAGATGGAGCTTTGACAGTTGCAACTACAGTTTGGGTTTGAGAGGAAAGAGGGAACTTGGATGGAGAGGTTTCAGAGGAAGATGAATAGTTTGATCCTTTGGGGAAAATGAAATAGATTCCAAGGGAGAATAGGTTTCCTCTTTTTTAGTCTTAGTAACTTTGATAGGAGGAGGAGTAGGAAAACCCAAAGTAGGAAAATATTGAAGACTCTCAAGTCTGAACCACTTTACAATATTAGGGAAAACAAGGGTTTCAAAACTTTCTTCTTTGACTTGAGGCCTAAAAGATGAATATTCAACAGGGAAATCTTCAAAATCTAAACTTCTAGAAACTTTAGTAGAAGGTAAAATAGGAGGGTTATATATGGCGACTGGAGTTTTAAAAGTAGAATCATACGAATGACGAGAAGTACCTGGTATAGGAGCTTAAAATCCTTCTTGAGAATCCTTTCCTTATTTTAGAATCCTCTCTGGGTCAACTTCAAGTGTTTCCAGAGGTAGATGTGGAGTAAACCTCATGTGTCTGCCTTTGGGATCCACAACTGAAACAATGGAGTTTCCAGGTGAAACCTGCAATCTTCAATGTACTGATTTCTAATGCACCTTCAAAATCAGTATTCTTTGTCATTCTATCCCAGAGAAATGTCTTCAAGTCGTTCCCTGGCAGCGGTGCCAAGAATTTTAGCACTAAGAATCACCCTCATATTTCAAATAGGATAAACCTAGTACCCATCAAAGTATGTGTAAATGTAAATGAGTGATTAAAGGTCAAATGGAAAAGACTCAGAATAATAATGTTTTAACTCAGAAATATGGGCTAGCATGCATAAGAAAATGAGTTCTTTATTAGCTTCAGTCAATGATTTGGAGTAAAAGTGAATAGGAGGAAGACTTAGTGAGTGAGGTGTAAAGGTCTTCTATTGACATCAGGTCTCCAAGCAGCCAAAGGAAGAAAAACTTAAACACAAGAACTTCTTGAATTTAAAGTTTAAGAACATTGAAGAACATCATAGCAGTATTATAATCAAACATTCATCATAACACAACCATAACAATCTCATATGGATCATCCACTCATGAGTACTTCAATATAAGAGGCAAAAGGATGATATAAAGAGAAATTGACTTCTAATAATAAAAAAGTCTCAAGTCTAATACATAACCAGAGAACAGTCTACTTAGTCAAAAATATTACAATCAGGGAGCCCAGCTCAACCATTAGAACCTCTCTAATCATTTAGAAGACGCATTTATAATAAAAATAGGAAAGGAAACATCTAGAGGTGCGAGCTAGCCTTCTCAACCTAGGATTCTTTAAAACAACTAAAATTCTAACACCTGTGCTAACAGATTTTAACAAACTGCTACAATTTAGGAGCCATGTTGGCAACCACTCCAACAAGAATTAAATGACATGTCTCCTTCCTTAAGCACATTCCTTTTAAGTGCCAAGTGTCCTCCAGTGGTCATATGTTGCCTCTATGTTGCCACATGTGATCCTTACTTCTCTCCACATCATCAACAATCAAGAAGGAGTCATGAATATGAATCCTTTGACTGCAAGGGCCATTTCCTAGCTCCATTTAGTAGTGCATTTGGTAGTGATCTCTGTAGTTCCCTTTGCAAAACAACTTTGCAGATTTCATAGCACCCCCTCCAAAACAATTCTGCAGATTTCATAGTGCCACTCCTAAAACAGGTCTACAATTTCCATAGCACCAATCTTGTGTAGCTCTGTAGATTTAGTAGCAGCGTCCATCAAATGTTTCTGTAGATTAGGTAGTGCCACTATTGACACATTTCTGCAGAATCGATAGCGCCACTTTTAAGTTTAGCTAGGATATTTTGTAGCATCTTGAAGAATTGGTAGCGCCACTGTTAAGTTTAAGTAGGAGATTTCGTAGCATCTTAGGTAGCACAATTTGCAGAACATACTATATAGATGATTCCGTAGCACTGTGGCGCTACAAAATGTCTATGTTTTTTCTGTGTGATTAGACCAATCCTTCAAAATCACAAAAAACTTAGTTGATGGACTAGAATCCTATAGATGCTTGTATAGGTGGAAAAATTATATTTTCCTTGATCACCTTACATTTTCAGAAAGAGACCACCCACAAAAATGGATCTATCATCCCCAACTACTTCATCAATATAACACTCCTCCTTGTTACAGGAAAACTTCCCTCTGCCATAACATCATATTTTGCCTTTGTAGGGATATTCCTCTTGACTACAGGTGTACTCTTCTTAATTGTTGGTTCGTCTCTTTCAATTGCAGCTTCTACCAAAACATATAAGTTCCTATGTGTAAAAGCCATGTTTCCCCCAACTTGTAATTAATCATTAATTAGGATTACCATGATTTGGCATGGGAACAGTGCAAATGTATTATTGTTTAATTGCCAAATAACTGACTATGGGGGTGAAGCCTTGAAAGTACTAGCCGTGATATCACTAGAGGAAAGAATGAGAAAAATATAGAGAGGGTTCATTATGACAAATGACCCCAAATTTTCCCTTTGATGAGGATAATAAACCTCCTCCGGTTCCCAAGGAGGAATCAATTAATGAAGAAAGGACCGGTGGTTGAACCATCAACCACCCCATGAATGGAAGCATGGTCTAGTTGAAGAAGGTTATTATGAAGTACCACATAGTCCTGCAGACCCAGATTGACCTGAGTTTCCTTCTGATAGAGGAACAAGATAGGCGGAGAACCTTCCTAAAGGGGGGAGAAGATAGACATAAGAAGACACATGGGAAGAGAAGAGAGGGGGAACGCGCGGAGCTTTCCAGTAGAGAATGATTAGAAGGCCACGAGATTGATGTTGACGGAGCATATGATAAACCTCATGGAGGCCATGATAGAGAAGAAAATCTCTAAGAGTTTGCAGAGAACAGGACCTTAGCAGAAGGTTGTGAGCTTGATGCCAAGGAAGCATCTGATAAACCTTGTAGAAGTTGTGAAAGAGAAAGGATCTGTAAGAATTGGCATAAACTCCCTAGTGATATCATGCCTTGGAATGGGGGTGGCCAGAGCACGATGAATGAATTCCTCTGAGCCTATGGTTGGGTGGAAAGGAGAACACCCACAGTCAGTTAGTTGGCTGCAACCTGTAATAGATAAGTATTCTCATATCATGTGTAATTGAACTGCAACTGTATATTAAAGTTGGATATCCTATGAATGTTTCAGGGATGTGCATGTTTCCTTAATGGTGATAATGTATCCTTTTAATTCTGCCTGATTATGTATTTAAGAAAGTAAGGACTTATCTATCTTGTACATGTAAATGCTTCATCCCTGTGGTGGCTCAAGTTAAAATAAATGAACTGTGAGTTCGTCGACCTTAGGCATAGTTTCACATGTGCATGTCGACACTCCCATTCATTCTGAGTCTCCTAGAGGAAGGAGTCTATTAAGCTCAAGAGAGGTAGTGCATGTATGCACAGGCTCTCTGCGAGGCAAGCAGAGACCGAGAACCTCTTAAGTTCTAGAGTTGATGAATGAGTGAAAGGGGTGTGAGGAAAAATTCCTCTAAGTGTTAAGATCAAGAGAAATAACACAAAGTGCCTAAGTATTTTAGAGTTGATGAAGCTCAGGAAGGATAGCGAGATTCAAGTCTCGAAAGGTAAAATCCTTTCATTTGGAAGACGAAGGGATGAGATTAGTTCGGGAGGAGCCGAAGCTCTTCACAATCATCGGATCTGGAGAAGGGACACAGATGTTAATCCTTCGAGACCTTCGAACTTTGTAGGTCTGACGAATTGGGTATATTTTTCATATAGGAGGTGAATCCACCAAAGTGTTGAATTTAATCTGAACTATCCAACAACTAGGATGCATGTCAGTGTATCATCAAATCCGGAGGAGAGCCACTCCAAAGGAATTGAAGCTTTGTGCTTCGAAAACTCCCGAAGCTCGGAGTAACAGAGTAGGTCTCGACCATCCATCATAAAGGATGTGTGGCGACGGATCCTTTAGTATGGAGACACGTGGCGAGAGATCTCTCATTCTAGAGGAGAAAGAGTAGAAGGGTGGAAGGACTCCCAAATTCGTAGGGAGCCAGAGAAGATCTGAGTCATCTGTTGGTAAGGACAGGTGTCGCCAAATCCCACACTCTGGATCAGTATTAATCTGGAAGAGTTGAAGAGTGGAGGTGCGAGGACTCCCAAAGGCTAGATTCTCGAAGTCATTTGAGCCATCTGCAAAGGAGAATGCATGGCAGAAGATCTGCCACTTCGAAGAAGAGTCACTCCGGAAGAAAATGGAGTTGTAGGAGCAAGAACTCCCGAAGGCTTGGAGGCTGGAGTCCACCTGAGTCATCGATCTCAGAGGACAGGTGTCAGAATATCTGACACTCTAAAAGGATTTCACTTCAAATGTTTGTGGTTGTGAGTACTTGGGAATCCGTCGAAGCTCAAAGTCCCAAAGTAAATCAAAACCGTCGATGTTCTGTGGACGCTTGGCGTAAGATCGTGCAGTCCAGAGACTTGGCACTCCAGAATATTCGAGGGGAGGGGTTTTGGAACTCGTCGAAGCACTTGAGACTGAAGTTTTAGTGGGTTTTTGATCTGGAAAAGGAGAAGGTAATGTCGATCCCTCTCCTGTCATTTCGGGATTTCGCCAGTTCAGAGTTCGAAAGAATTGGCAAGTGGTGAAGTGAAAATGCCCAAAGCTCGAAGTTATGAAGCACCTTGTGAGTAGGTGTCGGGTCATAGCCCAAGGTCATATGAAGGAAGAAACCTTGCATGGGGAGCTAGCGTGTGTTTCTCAAATCCTTCAAAGGGGCCAGGAAAGAGCCCGCAGGTTTGGAAGAACTTGCACTTTGGAGAAAGGGGAACATAGAGAGAGTTAAGGAAAGAGAAATTATGATGCCCCACCCCTTAAAAGAGCACATAGGGGTCGAGTTTGTTACAAATTGGTAGCAGAGCATGAAAACAACACTTGTCCTGCTTGGTCTCATGTAAAAGTCGTATGAAAATATTTTTGGAGGACTTTAAGAGGTAACACCCTATCTTACCGCATTCCTAAGAGGTCTAGTCAAACCTCTACCAAAGAGAGGAATGAGGTATTTCATTGTTGATAGATTTTTTGGAAATTTGCACGGTATGTTGCTAATGTTACCAAATAAAGAAGTTGACTTCATTCTACAATTGTGTGTTTTGTTGTACAGACATAAGATTGGGTTACCAAGGCTAGGATGAGCATGTTGAGAATATCACTGCCAAATGGAAATTTTCTTCATAATTCCTTAAGTACAAGGATGTAGATTAAAATAAAGTTGGGATTTTACCCACCGAGATTGAATCATGCTAGTCCGTGGCAAAGGAATCCTATCATTTCTTTGGGGAATGATAACCGATCCTACATGAGTGGGATTATGTTGATGAGCACTAATAGCAAGACTTGGATGTGAACGGATGGAAAGGATCCGTAATAGTAATAATTACTGCTTTAATGAAAGATCAAACCTTGTATATGCGTACAATCCCTCACAATCAGAGGAATGAGTCTGGTGACCATTCTCTGAAAGGGGACAGCATGCGCAACACTCAGCTTTCAAAGGGAACTGATAAACGAATTTTGTTTCTAGGCACAAGAATTGTTGGGCAGGGTTTTTCTAATCAAGCTGATAAACAGAGTTGCAGAAATATAGAGTGATTGAGTGAGAAATCAAAACAACCTCCCTTGCTTGGTGGATAGGAAAATAACCTGCCAGAATTCTTGTGGGAGGAGGAGAGTGGCCTCAGTCCCTGAATGTTGCTGAACAAAAGGAAGAATCCTAGGTGTAATGGTCAAGACTGATTTTGTCCTAAAGATACTCTGGATTTCTGAACTAGGATACTTAGTAAGTAGTCCAAATGGTATTAGACTTTATTGTTAAAATTAAGGTAGAATGGTTGATTAAATGTTGATCCTGAATGTGGTAAAGGAAGTGTTGGGGCACTTCTAGAAGCCCAATGGGTTAGAATGACATCCAGTGGTGGATGGTATCCATACAGGTATAGTTGGACCCTAGTGAAGGGAATCTATAAAATGATCTCCTTGATTGAGAGATCTATTGATCAAGACCATTTGGAAGCCAAATTGGTTGTCCTTTTACCTTGAGAAAGGTTTTAATTTCCCATATTGTATTTATAATTTGGGTAATTTTCTATTGAAATTAAGGCAAGAGTGTTTTTTCTTGCTAGTTGTTATCGCATAGAAAGGGAAACATAGTTATGACTATGTCTGTTAAACTGCCAGGTGGATATCTTGTGAATGACTACAAGCTCTCAACTGAGAGGGAAGCTCAATGTTGATTGTCCCTATCAGACTTGTCATAAGGATGACAAAAATATCCTTGGAAGAGGATCTGGAAGTCTGATATGTCCATGTGCATGTATGACATGGAAAAAGGTGCAAGCAATGAGCTTGCATGATGAACGTTTGGACTACGTGTGTTTATGCTTGAGTGCATGAATTTAATGCATTATGAAGCTTCTTGATATGAATCTTGATAGTAATATCAGTTGGGTGTGAATGATATTAAATGTGAAAGTGATGCACATGTATGATGTAAGAGTATAGGTACACTAAAGGCGTGAGGTGACTTCCTAAATGAGTGATATGTAAGGAAATAATTGCAGTTGCCAAGATTAAGTGAATACCATGGATTCATGGTTGAATCCATTTTGAAGAGTCATGGAATTTATGTTTTTAATGATAGCTTAAGGGGAATGTGCTTCATTCCCTCAAGAAAGACTAGCTTAAATAGAAGAAAGAGTGGACGAGAAAGGATGTTATGTTGTCATAATAAGAGGCAATTGATTCTGCCTTGAAGGTCACATGAGAATGATTGTGAACAATCATGGGTTGACTGATTTTAAAATAGATATGTAGGTGGGTTGTGAAATATACCTATGGCAGCTACACACAGGCTTATGATTATGCATATGGTTAAGCACATCATGGATGTACATTAACAAAACCAAAATATGTGTGGATACATAATGTGGACGCATGAAAAAAATGCATGTTTATATTCCCTATGGAATATTTGGTAAACAACTAAAGGTAACTCAAGGTTGAGGCCATCACAGATAGTGATGGACATGCAATAAAGAAGTTGCATGTTGATGGAGTTCCCTGTGAGAGAACTGTGTGAAAACTATGTCCTTAATAATTGTTGAAAACTAAGCAATGAGCTACAAGCTTCTCTCTCTCTCTCTCTCTATATATATATATATATATATATATAAGAATCCTAGATTACATTTTGAAAGCATCATGTAATGAATAGAAGACTAATGAATGAATAAATGAGTACATTTGATTGAATAGGCTTGGTTAAAACCATGTTAAGGAAAGGCAGTTGTATGCCTCAGATACCCAAGTAGAGTATGCTTCAGAAAGGAAACCCTGATCGAATCAAGATACTCAAGAACTTGACAGAGGAGATGAATGTGAGCCGCTCATCGGAGGGAAGACTAATCACAGTCGTCAAATCGAATTCACTATCCATTGGAGTTAACAGATCAAACACCAGTCGTTCGATTAGATCGATGACTAGGGATCATTGCGGAGCGTAAAGGTTAAATTAACGGACATACTAGTTCACGACCCACAATCAACCAACGTCGTTGATCTTGTCGGGATGGAGGATCAACGAACATGATTAGACAGATTCAGGAGAACATTTTCCATATTGAGCCACACAATCACTGTGAACCATCGATCTGTGAACAAAGACCGATGGTTGAGGATCATTGTGGAGCACGAAGGTGAAATTAACAGACATACTAGTTCACGGCCCGCAATCAACCAACGTTGTTGATATTTTCGGGGTGGAGAATCAATGACCATGATTAAAAGAGTTGGGAAATCACTTTTTAGATTACGGAGATTAAAATCTTCGATAAAGAGCAAGCATATTGGGATTCTGCAATTGTTTTGAACCACCGATCTATGAACGATCGGTGGGATAACCTGCAAGGAACCCATGTGTTAATGTTACGTAAAACACGTACTGTGATTGGGTTATGTGGCTGAGTCTAGCACATCGAAGCTCTGTATCAACCTAAATTCTTGATCAAACACTTATGTGTTGGCATTATTATTATTATATGGAAATGGTGTGGTTAAAATCGACTGAGGGCTAAGATCAACGGCTCATGATCATTGTGGATATTACATATGCACATGGGTTAACGTCAAGACCTGTACTCATAATTTAAATTCAATATAGCGTTGTCTTGATTTTTGGATCCGATCGTAGATCGAACGACCCGTATTCATTGCATAGATCGGAAGGAGAATTAAACCACGAGCTAGGTAAGGTTCCACAATCCCTTGCAACCATTGGATTTGGGGGAAAATGAATCTACACCGTCGATTTGCATAGACAAGATCATAGCGCCTAGACATGGGAGCCGAAAGGATAGTGCTTGAAAAGAATAGAGTTGAGGTCACAACTCTCGGTCATATGGAGAAAAAAAAACAGAGTTCCTCCGGGCCAGTCAAGGAAGATAGATTTTAACACTCTGCATTAGACTGTGGTCATGAAGACCAGTTCTATAGGAATGAAGGTGCTCATATTTATCACACTGCATGGAATTGCTTCAAGGAAATGCATGTTTTCATAAAGGACAGGAAATGGATTTTACATTGAGGAAGGAGGACCTTCCAATATTTCTACTTACATTGTATAGGTGTTAGGGAAAATCAAATTTGGGTGGCCATGAGTGTTGGCACCCTGGTTACTAATGAAGGAAGAAGGCTTGGGTGCATTCAAGAGAAACAATTAGTTTCATGTGCATTGATTTGGAACCTTGATTAGCCTATAGCAGGTAGCATATTCCTATTGTAAGAGTGAACGAGGAGGAATAAGCCATATGGTTCTGCTAAAATAATAATTATGGACATAGAATCTGTATGGTAATAAGTTGGTTGAATTCCAACACACCTTGGCGAGAGTGCCTAACCTGAAAAGTGATAGTCTGAAATCGATACAAGGGCGCATTATGTGTGAATGTGGCCATGGACATTGGCACATTGATTAAATTCACTTAATTTTGAATTGCATTTGGAAAGGTTGATATATTGAACTGATACATGTGTAAGGAATGAAATTTCCTTTTTCTTTATATCCCCGAATAGATAAAAAAAAAAGTGATTTGATTGTTAGCATGCACAATTTAAGAATTGTTTGTGATGACATTATAAAGGTGCAATGAAAATATATGTGCATGGGAAACTAACAATTTGCTTGGCTGATTGAAGTTGAAAGTGCAAGAAGAAAAGAGTATTGGATATGGCAAGTGTTATAAGTCCATAAGGAAGACTAATTACCTATTAGGCCAAACCACAAGGAATGGTATTTTCTTTGAAGTGAATGCATTTGATTGTTAGTGTGCACAATCCTGAAATTGTTTGTGAACCACTGCAAGTGTGCAATGAACATATAATGTGCATAAGAACTAACAAATTGTTTGGATGAGGAATGTTGAAATTGCAGGAAGCAAAAGGGTCTTGTATATGGCAGTGTTGTAAGTGTAGAAGGAAGACCAAAATTGCCTACTGAGCCAAACAACTATGGGGAGGAAAGTCCCATAATTGGTGGATCTAGTTCTGTGTGAAATAGATATGAAAACAAAATGTGGAATTTGGAAATCTGTGGGTGACAGATTTACAAGAAAAGTTCTGAATTTATAATTTATGATGATGTCTCATGAATTTTTGTATACCTGTGATATAGGTGAGACAAAAGGATCTATCTAGAAAGGACAGATGAAGGATGTCAACTAAAAAACATGAAAGAGGCCACTGTTGAGACATGAGAACCCCGTGGTAAGTCATGATCACATGGAATATGTTGTGTTGAGGTAACACAAGCTGGAGGGATGCCTCGACAGAGAAATTCTAAGGGATGCCTCGACTATAAGGATCAATGAATTCTATGGAATTATCCCTGTGCGAGAAAACCTTGGCAAGGAAAGATGGATCACCTGAGGAACTGCATAGCAAAGAAGGGGATGCATGAGCTTGGGCCTAGAGGGTGAGTGATCGCGAGGAAGAAGAGACTTTGATAGTTCTTGTAAACTATTGATTGGGATCATGCACACAATGGGTATGTCAAGGAAAAACAGTGAGCCTAGTTAACAAGACAACCATGTAGATACAAATCCACAAACTGTGCAGATAAGTATTCTGCTAGATTATGAAATTTTCTTAGAAATTTTATGCAATAGTAAAAAAAAATCGCATGAGACTATGATTAATGTGCTTGTTGTCCAAGAATTATTGAAGGCAAGTGACGAATATTAAGAGTCTGAAAAAGGACCTGACCGAGGATGAAGGTCAAGACTTCTGAAGTGGCTGAATGATAAAGGCATGACATTTGTTTCTAAGAAAGAACACTGAGGACGATGTTCCTTTTAAGGGGGAGGGAATTGTAACGCCCATGTTTCCCCCAACTTGTAATTAACCATTAATTAGGATTACCATGTTGTGGCATGGGAACAATGTAAATGTATTATTGTTTAATTGCCAAATAACTGACTATGTGGGTGAAGCTTTGAAAGTACTAGCCATGATATCACTAGAGGAAAGAATGGGAAAACTATAGAGAGGTTTCATTATGAAAAATGACCCCAAATTTTCCCTTTTATGAGGATAATAAACCTCCTTCGGTTCCCAAGCAGGAATCAGTTAATGAAGAAAGGACTAGTGGTTGAACCATCAACCACCCCATGAATGGAAGCATTGTCTAGTTGAAGAAGGTGAGCCCAAAGTACCACAGGGTCCTGTAGACCCAGACTGACCCGAGTTTCCTTCTGACAGAAGGAATAAGACAGGTGGAGAACCTTCCTGAAGGGGGGGAGAAGACAGACAGAAGAATTCACGTGGGAAGAGAAGAGTGGGGGAATGCGCAGAGCTTTCCAGTAGAGAATGATTAGAAGGCCACGAGCTTGATGTTGAGGTAGCATCTGATAAACCTCGTCGAGGCTGTGACAGAGAAGAAAATATCTAAGATTTTGAAGAGAATGGGACTTGAGAAAAAGGTCGTGAGCTTGATGCTGAGGAAGAATATGATAAACCTCGCAGAAGTTGTGAAATAGAAAGGATCTATGAGAATTGGCATAAATTCCCTAGTGATATCATGTCTTGGCACGGGGGTGGCCAAAGCACTAAGAATGAATTCCTTTGAGCCTATGGTTGGGTGGAAATGTGAACACCCATAGTCAGTTAGTTGGCTGCAACCTGTAATAGATAAGTATTCTCATATCCTCTGTAATTGAACTGTAACTGTAGATAAAAGTTTGATATCCTATGAATATTTCAGGGATGTGCATGTTTTATTAATGGTTATACTGTATCCCTTTAATTCTTCCTGATTGTGTATTTAAGAAAGTAAGGAATTATCTGGCTTGTACAAATAAAAGCTTGAGCCCTCTGGTGGCTCAAGTTAAAATAAATGAACTGTGAGTTCGTTGACCTTGGGCATAGTTTCATGTGTGCATGTCGACACTCCCAATCATTCTGAGTCTCCTAGAGGAAGGACTATGTTAAGCGCAGGAGAGGTAGTGCATGTATGCACATGCTCTCTGTGAGGCGGGCAGAGACCGAGAACCTATTAAGTTCTAGAGTTGATGAATGAGTGCAAGGGGTGCGTGGAAGAATTCCTCTATGTTTTAAGATCAAGATAAATAGCGCAAAGTGACTAAGTAGTTTAGAGTTGATGAATATCAGGAAGGATATTGAGATTCAAGTCTTGAAAGGGAAGATCTTTTTGTTTGAAAGATGAAGGGATGAGATTAGTTTGGAAGGATCTGAATCTCTTCACAATCGTTGGATCTGGAGAAGGGACGTAGATCTTAATCCTTCGAGCCCTTTGGACTTCAGGGGTTCGACGAATTGGGTATATTTTTCGTATAGGAAGTGAATCCCCCGAAGTCCCAAAGTTAATCTAAACCATCCATCAACTGGGACGTGTGTCAGTATATCATCAACTTTGAAGGAGAGCTACTCCGGAGGAATTGAAGCTTGGTGCTTCGAAAACCCCTGAATCTTAGAGTAATGGAGTAGGTCTCGACTGTCCATCATAAAGGATGTGTGGTAATAGATCCTTTAGTCTAGAGACTGGACACTCCGGGAGGTTGTAGGTAGGAGCGGGTGAAATCACCGAAGTCCTGAAGTGCCGAAGTATCAGAATATATCCTAGTCATTGGTGCAGGAAGACACCTGGAAATAGAATGTTAACTCCGTAGAAGAGCCACTACGAAGTAAATGAAGTGAGGTGCTTCGAAAATCCCCAAAGCCCAAATTAGAGGAGAAGATCTCAGTCGACCCTCAGTCGGAGACACATGGCAGGAGATCTCACATTCCAGAGGAGAAAGAGCATAAGGGTGGAAGGACTCCCGAAGTCATAGGCAACCAGAGCAGATCTGAGTCATCCGTTGGTAAGGACAGGTGTCACCAATCCTGCACTCTAGAGCAGTAGTACTCTAGAAGATTTGAAGAGTGGAGGTGTGAGGACTCTTGAAGGCCAAAGTCCCGAAGTCATCTCAGTCGTCCATGAAGGAGAATGCATGGCAGCAGATATGCCACTTCGAAGAAGAGTCACTCCATAAGAAAATGGAGTTGGAGGAGAAACAAATCCTGAAAGCTTGGAGGTCAGAGTCCACCTGAGCCATCAATCTCAGAGGACATGTTTCATAAGATCTGACACTCCAGAAGGATTTCACTTTGGAGTTTTGCGGTTGTGAGTACTTGGGAATCCGTCGAAGCACATAGTCCCGGAGTAAATCAGAACCGTCGATGCTCTGTGGACACATGGCATAAGATCGTGCAGTCCAAAGACTTGGCACTCCAGAATTTTCGAGGGGAGGTGTTTTGAAACTCACTGAAGTGCGTGAGCTTGAAGTTTCGGTGGTTTGTTGATCTGGAAAAGGAAAAGGGACCGTCGATCCCTCTCCCATCATTTCAGGATTTCTCTAGTTCGAAGTTCGAAAGAATTGGTGAGTGGTGAAGTCAAAATATTTGAATACCGAAGTTCTGAAAGCACTCTGTGAGTAGGCGTCAGTTCACATCCCAATCTCATATGAAGGGAGGAGCCTATCATGGGGATCTAGTGCATGTTTCTCAAATCCTTCCAAGGGGCCAGGAAAGAGCCTACGGGTTTGGAAGAACCTGCACGTTGGAGAAAGGGGAACATAGAGAGAGTTAAGGAAAGCGAAATTATGATTCCCCACCCCTTAAAAGAGAACTTAGAGGTCAGGTGTGTTACACTCTTTGATAGTTCATCCTTAAAATAATGCAATTCCTCCTTGAGCTTTCTGTTTTGGGACTTAAAGATTTTGTTTTGCCTCTAGAGGTTCTTAAGTTGCCTATGGAGAGGTAGGGCTCTTCTTGCTGAAAATTTTTCCAGATCAAGGGTTTCACTATACATATCCATGAGATCTTTCATCTTGATTCTCCTATTCAAACTTTATTCTTTCAAACGAGCAACCTCCTTCCTAGCCTCACTGAGCTGTCTGATCAATCTTTTGAAAGTGGGATTACTAGGTGGAGTGTTGATGTTGATCACCTCAGTAGGTTTCTCAGTGGCTTTAACTTTATCATTCTTCTGCATAGAGGCTCTATCAATCACCTCAATAGGCTTCTCAATGCCTTTACCCTTATCTTTCTCTTTCCTTGGAAATGGGGAAAATGGGTTAAGTGACCTAGAAATGGGTTAAGTGACCTAGAAGATGGAGAGTATAAATAACAGGTAAGGCTCTCTCATTTTACATAACACTTGAGAATATTGAATATATATAGGTGACTAAGGTAACCAAACGATATCTAAGCTGAATTTCAGAGGGTAGTTGAAGAAAAGAAGGCCAAAATTCAAGGGGGGATAAACTCTTTTGATGGTGCTTTCTAAGGTATGTTATTTACAGGGCATCTCCCCATTTTCGGAATAAATTTTTTTCTAGAATGATTCAGACCATGAAATTGGCATTCCATTGAGGAAACATATCCAAGTATCTGTGGTAAAAAATCCAACTTGTGGGTCGTTTTATTTTTGGAGTTACACTCCATGGAAAATAGGATTTGTGGCTAGTCCTCAAACTAGTCTAAAACAAGTGTTTCGGGTAAAAACGTCATAAATTCTTCATAATAGATCCGAATTTAGTAATACAAAATGTTTTGGTTAGAGTACAGTATTTAGTATTCTTTGTAAAATTTTCATATCGATTCAACAAATATTTCGTGCGGGGCACGCTCTACAAGGTCGCTCTCTAGAATAAGCCAAAATTCAGCAAGATATGCCATTTTTTCTATAACTCCTTTTATGAGAGGTTCCAAGTAGTGACACCTGGTGAAATTGCATAAAACAAATTGAATAACATTGTGTATCATTTCCATATCTTTATTCATTACAGGTACATAGTTATGATTATGTCAAGTTGGGGTTGTTGACTAATCCAAAACTAGCCATGTGAGACTAAAGAAAAGTTTGATGAAAATGCTAGCCTCTTGTTGTTAAAGTTAAGGAAGGTTTGCAAGTATGTGATCATATACACCATTTCTATTATAGAGTTGCAAATCATATTTGGATGATGATATTGATGAGGGATTTTGGTTGAGGTACATGTTGGGTACAAGGTTGAGACAAGTAGTTGATGAGTTGGTACATACATGAGGTGTATAGTTGATGATGTTGGTACATATTGATGAGTCATAGTTGATGAGTAATTGACACATGATTGATAAATACTTGGTACATGGCCGGATGCACGTGTTTATGGTACAGGTTGATTACAGATTGTTTGGTATAGGTTGGTGCATGGTTGATGCACTTGTTTATGGTACAGGTTGAGGTACATGCTGATGCATTGTTCTGGTTTATTGGTATAGGTTTACAATGATGTATATCACAGTGATAGTGTGACAATGGTTTCATCATTCTACTTCTACTTCAGGGCGGTTGGACGGGACAAGTACAAGTGGTTGTATCCACCTTTTGGTTGTAGCTGGAGAACATAGGGGGTTGTATCCTCCTTCTGGTTGTAGCCAGAGAATAGGGGAGTTGGATATTCCTTTAGGTTGTAGCCTAAGAAACAAGGGGGTTGGAGCCTCCTTCCAGTTGCAGCTGGAAAACAAAGGAGGTTGGTGCTTCCCGTGAATGTAATTCTTCAAGA
>JASDQU010946552.1:18972-31118 GCA_032191745.1 Picea mariana | reverse complement strand
TAGAAAAAATAGAAAAACATTAAAAGAAAAAACATAAAGTTTTTAACAAAACATTAAAACAAAATTAAAAAGAACTCGCGCCCATTCCCAAACTATTAGAGCACTAGAAAATTCATCGTGCCCATTCCCACGACTAGCAAAGTAGAAAAACCCGATCATGGGCATAGAAAATCCCCTCGACGGTGACAGAGAGAGTCGAAGGAGGCCCTATCTAGAAAATTTGGATAGTGACGGAGGCAGAGGATCACTATCTGACCAAACCTTCTAGCGATTGTGGAGTGGAAATATCAGGGGTTGACATTATGCAGCCACCAAAATCAGTAATTTCTTAATTTTTTTTATTTTTCTTGGTTTAATCATGTGAGAACATGTCTATATCGAATGAAACTGGGAATAAAATTATTTTGTCTGGTTTAGGATTTCCATTATGTCGTTCAATGCTCCTAAACTATTTTTTGTCACCTATCCCAATGTGGTCTCAATCGACAGGACCCTGTTAGGGCCACACTTTCTAGAATCTGTTAGGGAAACGCTTTTAGGGCCACACTTTAGGCACTATGTTAGGGCCACGGCCACACTTTCTAGACTCTGTTAGGGCCATGATATTAGGGCCACCCTTTAGGCACTTTGTTAGGGCCATGCTTTAGGTGCTCAACCAATAGGACCTACACTCCATAAGGAAGGGAGAGGGTCTGCACTCGAATCGTAGATAGGGAGGAGGGAGAGGCCTCCACTCAAATCATAGATAGGGAGGAGAGAGAGGCCTGAACAGACCAACCGAAATTGTAAATGTTTGAGGCCCATTTATGTTTGAAGCTCCTTTAGAGAAGATAGACTTAACAATAAGCCCAACGAAGTATTAAATTATGCAAACATCACACTACTTTTTCTCTTTGTTCTAAGGGTTTTAGCATTGTTTATAATGTAGAAAGTGTGGTCCCTTTAAATAACCTAAGTGACAAAAATTATTTATTCATGATATGGGCCCTAGAATCTTTGTTAACTATTACCAACAATTGGGTTTCAAGTTTACTCTTACTCTTCAACTTGCACATAATAACAATCTGCCTCAAACACATAATATATGCACCTAAAGGATGGTTATAACTTTGACTTGAGAGTTGTTGCATTCACTTGTAAAATTTCAAATCCGGATGGTATCAAAATCTGCTATAAACAAGTGTAATTTAAATACATTTTTATTCAATATATTTCTCAGTGTTGTTGGAAAAATACTTTCCCTCACAACCCACCAAGTAATCTCATGGTTGGATGATTCCACTCTGTTGTCATTTGATGGTTTCTATGTGAATGATCAAATTGGTTACAATATTGTACTTAATGGCATTGGTTAAGGTTCTTTGATAGTGAAATTTATCATTTTCTTATATGACATGTGAATCCATGTTTCTTTGGGAATTTTTCAATACAATTTCCTATTGGTATACAATCTTTTATATTATTAGACTCGTGTTGGTAAATGAACGAACTAAGACTCTTTTCCATGTGAAAACAGAGATCATGATTTTCCTTTCCTCAAGAGTGGTAGTGTCAATCTTCTAATGCTTTAGTCAAACCAAGTCTTGTAACTCGCCTTCTCTAATCAATGACTAGACTTAGTTTAAAACTTAGGAATACCCACCTTAGGATAGGAACCCTTTTCCTTAACCTTAAAGTGAAGAGGAAATTCCATCGAGGTGAAAATGGGTGGCTTTCTTGGAAATTTCCCCTAATCTCTCCTACGCAGGGTAGGCCTTTCCCTTTAGCAAGAGTTTGAGTGGTAACAATACAAAAAGAAAAGATTAAAGTGGAGAAGAGTGTGGGAGAGGAGAAAAAAGAAAAAAGAAGAATGTCAAACATCCAATACGATACTGATTATTTTGAGAATGAAATGAAGGAGGAAATGTAATATGTATGATGTTGGGTGGTTTGGGATAAAGAGTTAGGCCTTAGGTGCAGTTGGATGACTAGAAACACAATCTTAATCATATTACCATTTCTTCTAGTTCAAATAACAAACTCAATGAATATATCTTTCCATTCCACCCAATTTTTGTGAAGTTGCAAATTTCAAAATGTTGTGATGTTGCAATGCATACAAAAATGTTCTACTCACACATATATTCCCTTGATCTTATTTGTGTTTGTCACTAATGTGAGGTGCTCCATTCAAAAATTGGTTGTTTGCAATAGCGATGTTTGTTGACATGGACATCTTTTGTATACCAAGTTTTATTGCAAACAATGCAATGATGAGTAGGTGTGTCCAACACCTATCTTTGATCTTCTTTCTCAACAAGTGCATGGCATATTCTTTCCAAACTTTGTGTTTTTATTATGAGAGTTCACTCTTTGGAATGCATTGACTTGTTTTGTGAGACCTAAATGCTTGCAATTGTGAAAGAAAGCACTTGCAAAAGATTTGTTCTTTTTGTTTTCAATCATCCAATGAGCATAATATTATTAGAAGCACAACCCCTTCTTTTCCTTTTCACAATTCCAAGCTCTTCTAGGCATTTTTATCCCTAAATGATGTCATTTCAATTTAGAGAAAAGTTTTTTGGGATATTCTCTATTTCTAATCAAGATTTCTGTACAATGCATATTCATCTTGACTCGATGTGTTTCGTCTACTCTAGAAGAAAAACTAAGAACAACTTCAAGAGTGCCTCATCCTCCTTGGGTTTCTTTAAGTTAACTCCAATGGCCTGGACTTCTCTAAAATTATTTTGGAATAAAACATACATGTGGCCTCTTGTTTCACTAAGTTATTTTTAATAAAATTCTTAGTATGATACACATTAAAATTTCTATGATCTACTCATTGATGGATTTATCCTTATGAAAAAGGTAAAGAAGGGCTCAAAACAATATTTGTTGCTACTTGTTTCAATAGTACACTATGGAAATGGGACTCATTTACTTATAACATAGTTTGTGACCTCTGCAAACAAAGATTCCACATACCTTAAGAAAATCTCTCCAAACCTAAGAGACGTAAGTGTGACGAAAATAATAGGACACTTATACATCTATACATATAATAGGCAACTTATGTATAATCATATGTCTATACATCTAGGGTCTCAGATTTTCCTTGAGAGTCAGAAGCGAAGTCCACCAAATCTTTAGAGTGAGGATTAGTAAACCAAAAGACATGTTGATTAGGAAAATTATTGAAAATGGAGTAGAAAGGAAGCTTGTTGTATATGCCAATTGGTATACACAACATCCATTGTGCATGTTGTGTATGCCAAGTGGCATACATAGCAGGCCCAATGGGCATACAAAACAACCATTCGGCCTATTGTGTATGCCAATTGACATACACAACAGGTCCAATGGGACTTCTCTATATGCTAATTGACATACACAATAGCCACAATGAATGTTGTGTATGCCAATTGGCATATAGAGCAATCCCATTGGGCCTGTTGTGTATTCCAATTGGAATACACAGTAACCACAATTGACACCTTTATTTTCTTACTTCAAAGATGAAGGTTCAATTACTAACTTTTAAAGGATTTTTGGTCTCCTGACTTAGTGATTTATCTATCATGAGGAAAAATGATGGATTGGGAAATCAACAAGTACTTCAAGTCAATGACTTAGATGCATGACCTAAATACCCAATGTCTATAAAACTAAGACTAGTCCTTGTAATTTGCAATGGTGTATTAATTTTTAGTCTTATATTAACTTCAGTGACAATGGCCCATATTTATTTTTAATCTTGCAATAACTCCAGTCTCATATTCTCAAGCCACCGTGAGGACTTTCAAATTAATAGTGAAAAGGTTGAGGTTTAGGAAAGCATCCCTTGGATGTTTTTTCATGAGTCCACCAGTGGCCTATGTTGAAAACAACAATGTTTGCTTCCTTATACTTTGAACCAGAGATTTCTATCAATTCCAGTCTCATAACTTCCTTCTTTATTTAATTTCCCTCATGCATCTCCCATTCTTGAACTAGAAAGGAAGACCTCGAAAATTCTATTGAACAATTATAGTCATGCAAACAAACATAAAATCCTCTACGTGTGTTATTCAACACCAAGAAAAAACATATGAAGATGACTATGGAAAGATTAAATACCTCATGCAAAAATGCATAGAAACCTTTGGTTTTGAACTCTAGTCTTCTTGAGATCTCATGGACTCACTTTTTGTTTTTTCCCCATGCCAAAGAATGCAAACTAGGGATTCTTACATGTTTCTATTCAATAAATCTCCCACATAAGTTATCATTTTGCCTTGCAATAGCTCGAACTTATTTGTTGCATCCAATATGAGAGAACAAACTCATTGAGTAAAATGCTTGCCATATTTGCATGGTRGGTAGGGAAAGGCTATATTGATGTAATGATGGCTTAGCATGAAGATCATTTTTMCTTKCAATACCTCCAACTTATTTGTTGCATCCAATATGAGAGAACAAACKYGTKGAGTAAAATKMTTWCCATAATTGCATGSTAGRTAGGGAAAGGMTATATTGATGTAATGAWKGMTTAGCATGAARGGACAYATMTTTTGAATAATATAAGTATCAAGTTAAAAWKATMAAAAAGTTAKATTCAACRAAGGGCATTGGATCCCAYGGAGAAATACAATGTTTCAAATAGAATATSCATGCACACACCACTTGTTTTGATTAGAATATCTATGAATAGATCAATTGTTTTGATCAAAATATCCATGCATAGATCACCATAGAAACCATACATTCTCTATAGGTCACATCACCATAGAAAATAAATATGCTATATAGTGCAGATCACCATAGGAACCAAACATTCATTAAATCTATGCTGGCATGTATGGTAGAGTCCTTGTAGTGGTATATTTGTTACAATTTCGACGCACAATTTTATTTATTTTGCCCAAAAATAAATTTTTTTTTTTTTTTTTAAATAAATAGTTTTCGTCACAATTTCGACGCACCACTGAAATCCTGCGATGAATTTTCTATATAAAAGAAAAAATTTGTCGTCGTAATTTTGATGCCCCATAGAAATCATGCGATGATTTTGCTATATAAACCACGAAAGTTGTCATCGCAATTTTGACATACATCACGAAAGTTGTCGATGCACAACAGAAATCCTATGACGAATTTGCTATATAAAGCAAAAAAGTTGTCGTCACAATTTTGACGTACACCATAGAAATCATGCGACGAATTTTCTATATAAACCACGAAAATTGTCATCCCAATTTCGACGTACCTCTATTGTCAAGTGTGCGACAATTTCCCTACTATGTCTCTCTTTCAACGAATTCTTCACTTAGTCGTATTGGCGACGATATTTCTTTTTTTGTCGCAATTGTGAGAAGTTCCCTATGGTCGTCGCTCTTGCGATGTTAATTCAAGTTCGTCGAACTTGCCATGTCACATGNTGAGGTCGTCAATCGGATGATCGTACATATCCTGCGCATGTACAATTCAAAACACCCCCGCACATGGGATGAGATTCTTCCCTATGTTCAACATAGCTACAACCGAGCCTTACATAGCTCAACTGGCCACAACCCCTTTCAAGTGGGGTTGGGATTCCAACCATTGGGCCCCATGGATGTTGCACTAGCCCTGGTGACCACCTTGACCGAATCGTCCCCTACTCCACCAGAAGCTGACAAGGCCACCTGGTTCATTGAGTGGATGCAGCACATCCGACGACTAGTTCAGGATATTCTACATAATTCTAATGCCAAGTACAAGCAGAGCCATGATCAACATCGGGTGCCACATGAGTTTCAGGTGGGAGACAAAGTTTGGTCGCACTTGCAGAAAGAACTCCTTACAGGGCCCCATCAGAAGCTTCTCCCACTCCATTATGGGGCGTACACCATCAGCAAGGTTGTGGGTGACAATGCTTTTGAGCTCAACATTCCCCCTTTACTTGGCCTGCACCCAGTCTTCAATGTGGCTCCCCTTCGACCATATTTCCCACCATTATTGGACACCTCAGAGATAGTAGAGCAGTTGACACCAACAGAGCTCACCCCTGATTGCATGCAACAAGAATCCAGTGATCATATTGTGGACACATAGATCAAGGGCACTTGACAGCAAAGGATCCATCTTTATCGCGTCGTCAAAGTAGGGCATCTCCTGCACCAAGGCCAAATTCAGTAGAAATTTCCTCATCTGATGGGGGAACTCAACGCAATGGAGACCATTGATTCCTAAGGAGAGACAATTGATCCAGGTGGATATCAGTGGCCACCCACCTTTTCCAACTCGGTCAAAACAATTTTCTAGCAATTTTGGCACTTTACTATTTTTAGCAATTTTTAACTTCTGGGGCCATTTTGAGGGCCTAAATGAATGTTTTTTGGGATCAAGATTCTCAATGGTAACTAAATGCTCTAATTGAGCCCCTAAAATTAATCTCCTTGATGATACCTTTCCAATGGGCTATCGTGCGCCTAAAACGAAGATCATATGCAAAAGTTACGACACCGGGAAGTTGATGTACTAACTTACCCAAACGTGGCCCACATGAATTTTCGCACTTCATCTCCTAGGGTTAGGTTTTTGGATGTCTAGGGTTTTTTAAATTCCTGTTTATTGTAAAAAGGCCTTCAGAGCCTCATTGTAATCATCTTATTGCGAATGAGCGCAGTCGTCACATCTCTTCTCAGAGATAAGCCACCACCATTCCAGCAAGCATGTTTTCCGCTGCATTTTACAGTTTCAACTTATTTCCTTATTGAATAGAAAACCAGTTTTACTGTATCTCTATTATTCTTTGTTAAGCATATTTTAATAATTTGTATTCATTTTGTTCTACTCATAAAATCCGAATCAATTTTCATGTGATACATGATGTATTGCATGAAAACAATATTCATGTGATACAACTCTTATCATATGAAGAAATTTCATGTGCAATATGGGGGGACTTGGAAAAGTTTGGGACTTAGAAAATTTTGAGGAAATCATCTTATTGCATGAAGTTTAACTTCAATTGATGCAGTGTATTACATGAAGATAAACTTTGTTCAATACACTGCTAGAAGAGAAATATTCTTGTGATGCGATAAGGGAGGAGAAAACCTTGTCATGGAAAGGTAAAATTAGTGTGACGTGATGTATCGCATGAAGAAAATATTTGTGTGAAACGTTTGATCCAGGTGGATATCAGTGGCCACCGACCTATTCCACTGGCTCGGAAAAAAAAATTCCACCTTGGCAGTTTTTCGGCATTTTTTCGGGTTCTAAACTTATGGGATCGTTTTGAGGCCCTAAATGACGTTTTTTAGGGATTTGGGGCCCACGCGATTTCCCAAGGCACCAACTTGGGCCAACGGAAAATCATTCTTCTCGGTTAGAACTTTCCAACGGTGTATCGAGTGCCCCAAACAGAGATCATATGCAAACATTACGCCACCGAGAAGTTGATGTATCAACTACCCCCATCGGGGCCCGCAAACCTTTTGGATTTTCATTTTTCTGGGTTAGGGTTTTGGATTTTACTTATGTTAAAAATTCCTTTGGAGCCTCATTGTAACAATTATCTCATTGCAAATGCGAGTAGTCGTCACATCTCTTCTTATAGATAAGATGTCACCATTCTAGGGAGTCCTTCACTCTCTAATTTTACAGTCTTTGTACATTTTCGTTCATTAATAGAAATTGTGTATTATTGTATCTTTGTGTTTATGGTTGCATCTCTGATACATTTCTGTTATATTATTGGATATCTAAGATATCTCTGTATATTTATTTGTTATATCTTCGCTCTCATTCTGTGCCGAAAATAATTTGGATCAGTGGTATCAGAGCAGGCTGCTCTTTATCGTATTTCAGTGCATGTCCCCGACGAGGTCCGAGTATAGCAAGTTGGGTCTCGAGATTGTCTCTCTTGAGGACAATCACTCTCGCACTCCCAAGAAACCCTCCATGGAGGAAGAAAATAAAAATGATAGAGCAAAAGATTCTATCAATTTGTTGCTTGAGCAAGATCTCACGTGATAGAGGGACGAAATGATGGAGAATTTTTCCCACATCCTTCAACGTATGTCGATAAAAACAGGCGTGTCTTCATCAAATGTCCACTTTGGAGGCACTTCGCCTTTCAAGGTACAATTTAATTTTGGTATTCCTATATTTGAAGGACAGATAGATGCGGATGCCCTAGACAAATAGTTAAATCTACTAAAAGGATATTTCTATGTTCACAATTTTTCCGACAGGGAAAAGATCACCTTCGCACTCCTTAAGGCTCTCCCCCGTGTCAAACATTGGTGGGAAATGTATTGGGAGAAAAGTTACACAGAGGAGTATGGAATATATGGGGTCGAGCCCACCTGAGATTTTGTTGTGGATGTGGTCAAGGAACAATATTACCCTGTCGAAAACTATGAAGACCAGTACATGAGATGTACCATGTTGCGTCAAGAGAGGGGCCAATAAGTTTCAGAGTTCACCAATACCTTCCATACCTTGCACACCAAGATGGGTATCAAAGACTCTGAGCGACATTTGGTTCTGAAATACCGTGGGGCTCTACACAGATAAATCCAAACTGAAATGGATTTTCTGGACATCTCATCACTGGGTGTTTCTTATTGATATGCAGTTAAAATCGAGCAGAAATTTAAGCACCAAAACAAGCGAGAGTTCGGGTTTGCAAATCCACAACAACCAAAGTATGATAAAGACGACCCTAACAAACAACCTCCCGAAAACTAGTCCAAGCCACAAGAAAAGAAGGATCATGGGAAGACGAAGAAGGACACTGAAAGTGGTGTGATTTCCACAAAATCCCTTGGCACAACACTGTTGAATGTCACTCAAAACAATCATTGGTGGTCGAGATCAAAGAAAAGGAGTTGAACCCTGATTCAGAATCTAATTCAGAAAATATTGGTAGAAGGCAAATCATCGACATAGACCCCACTTCTATTTTTGCGATCGCAGCAATTCAACTAGAAGAACCATCATATCCTAAAGAGGGGGAGCGCCTTTTTCATTCACAGATGTGGGTGAAGGGGACCCCGCTGCATTTTATTGTTGATAGCGGAAGCCAGAAAAACCTCATCTCAGCAGGGGTCATCAAACAGTTGGGATTGTCGACAACACCACACCTACAACCATACAACATCGAGTGGTTTCGCCAGGGACAAGACCTTCGTTTCATCTAGAAGTGTCGATTGTCATATGGCATCCATCCCTTCAAGGATGAGGTATTATGTGATGTTGCCCCATTGGATGTCTGTGATGTTCTGTTGGGCCAGCCATATATGTGGAAGCACCATGCTATCTATGAGTCTCAACCCTGTAGTGTCATTGTTACTCTGGGGGGGTCATCTCTATAGGATACCAGAGGTAGTTCTGACCACGGTTCCACCTAAATAGTATCGTGAGGTAGTATCTCATACTGCAAAATTCATCTTCTTCATAGTTTGTTCAAAAGGTGAATAGAAGAACAACGCAACCACTACAACCTCAGTCCAAGCACGTTATGTCCAACAGAAGCAGGTCAACAAGATTAAAGCAAAGTGAAAGGATTCCTTCTGCACGCAGTCATCTCATGTAGCCAAACTAGTTAAAAATCTCCAACCCTTCCAGCCATAGGTTCGTGATAGCCTTCAACAAGCTAAGAAGTGCAACTTCTCTAACAAGGCAAGCAACTCACCAAGATTCAGATCCATTAAACGCTTCTCCCTCTCCCTCGCAAACTCAACGCAATGGAGACCATTGCTTCCTAAGGAGGGAGGATTTATCTAAGTGGATATCGGTGTCCACCCACCTATTCCACTGGTTCGAAAAACAGTTTTCCACCTTGGCAGTTTTTCGGCAGTTTTTCAAGTTCCAAACTTCTGGGACCGTTTTGAGGCCCTAAACGACGTTTTTTAGGTATTTGGGGCCCAAGAGACTATTTTAGGCACTAACCTGGGCCAACGAAAAATCGTTCCTCTCGGTTATAACTTTACAATGGTGCATCGAGCGCCCCAAACGGAGATCGTATGCAAAAGTTACGCCCCTGGGAAGTTGACGTATCAACTACCCCCATCGAGGCCCACAAACCTTTTGGATTTTCATCTTCCTAGGTTAGGGTTTTGGATTTTACTTATGTTTAAAAGGCCTTTGGAGCCTCATTGTAACAATCATCTCATTGCGAACGCGAGTAGCCGTCACAACTCTTCTCAGAGATAAGTTGCCACCATTCTAGCGAGTCTTTCACTCTCTAATTTTACAGTCTTTGTACATTTTCGTTCATTAATGGAAATTGTGTATTATTGTATCTTTGTGTTTATGGTTACATTTTTGTTATATTATTGGATATCCGAAATATCTCTGTATATTTCTTTGTTATGTCTTCGCTCTCATTTCATGCCGAAAATAATCTGGATCAGTGGTATTAGAGCAAGTTGCTCTTGATCATTTTTCAGTGCATGTCCCCAACAAGGTCCAAGTATAGCAAGTTTGGTCTCGAGATTGTCTCTCTTGCGGACAATATCTCTCGCACTCCCAAGAAACCCTCCATGGAGGAAGAAAATAAAAATGACGGAGTAGAAGATTCTATCAATCTGTTGCTTGAGCAAGCTCTCATGCGACAGAGGGATGAACTCATGGAGAATTATTCCCACATCCTTCAACACATGTCGATAAAAATAGACGTGTCTTCATCAAGCGACCACTTTGGAGGCACCTCGCCTTTCAAGGTACAATTTAATTTTGATATTCATGTATTTGAAGGACAGATAGATGTGGATGCCCTAGACAAGTGGTTAAATCTACTAGAAGGATATTTCTTTGTTCACAATTTTTTCGATAGGGAAAATATCACCTTCGCACTCCTTAAGGCTCTCCTCCATGTCAAACATTAGTGGGAAACTTACTGGGAGCAAAGTTCCACGGAGGAGTCTTGAATATATGGGGTCGAGCCCACCTGGGATTTTTTTGTGGATGCGATCAAGGAACAATATTACCCTGTTGGAAACTATGAAGACCAGTACATGAGATGGACCACGTTGCATCAAGAGAGGGGCCAAGGAGTTTCAGAGTTCACCAATACCTTCCATACCTTACGAACCAAGTTGGATATCAAAGACTTAGAGCGAAATTTGGTTCTGAAATACCATGGAGCTCTACAGAGATAAATCCAAACTGAAATGGATTTTCTGGACATCTCATCACTGGGTGTTGCTTATCGATATGCAGTTAAAATCGAGTAGAAATTTAAGCACCATAAAAAGTGGGAGTTTGGGTTTGCAAATCCACAACAACCAAAGTATGATAAAGATGGCCCTAACAAACAACCTCCCGAAAACTAGTCCAAGCCACAGGAAAAGAAGGGTCACGGGAATATGAAGAAGGACACTGGAAAGTGGCGTGATTTCGACAAAATCCCCTGGCACAACACTGATGAATGTCGCTAAAAACAGTCATTGGTGGTCGAGATCAAAGACAAGGAGTCGAACCCTGATTCGGAATCCAATTAAGAAAATACCGGTAGAAGACAGATCATCGACACAGACCCCACTGTTATTGTCGTGACTGCAGCAATTCAACCAGAAGAACCAGCAGATCCTTAAGAGGGGGAGAGCCTTTTTCATTCACAGATGTGGGTGAAGGGGACCTCGCTGCATTTTATTATTGATAGCATAAGCCAAAAGAACCTCACCTTAGCAGAGGTTGTCAAACAGTTGAGATTATCAACAACACCATACCCGCAGCCATACAACATCGGGTGGCTTCTCCAGGGACGAGACCTTCGTGTCATCCAGTAGTGTCGATTGTCATATTGCATCCGTCCCTTCAAGGATGAGGTATTATGTGATGTTTCCCCATTGGATGCCTGTGATGTTCTATTGGGCCAGCCATATATGTGGAAGTGCCATCCTATCTATGAGTCTTGACCCCGTAGTGTCATTGTTACTCTGGGGGGTCATCTTTACAGGATACTAGAGGCAGTTCTGACCATTGTTCCACCTAAAAAGTATCGCAAGGTGGTATCTCATACTACAAAACTCATCTTCTTCACAATTTGTTCAAAAGATGAACAAAAGAACATCACAACCACTACAACCTCAGTCCAAGCATGTTATGTCCAACAAAAGCAAGTCAACAAGATTAAAGCAAAGTGCAGGGATTTCTTCTGCACACATTCATTTCATGTACCCAGACTGGTT
>JASDQU010946552.1:1583-12569 GCA_032191745.1 Picea mariana | reverse complement strand
ATGGGTTAAATGGTTAAGAATATGTGTTTCCTCCTTGGAGGTTATAGGTTTAAAACCAAAGTGGGGTTGGGTATGTATACCTCTATAGACTTTAATAGTCAAATTGCGACCCCACCAAATTGGTGTATGAGACTCCCTTGTTTGTGGGACAAGGGACCCCACCAAATTGGTGTATGGGACCCCTTTGTTTGTGGGACAAGGGACCCCTCTGCAGAGTGATTTGCCTCTAAAATTGAACATGTAACCTCCAGAAAAAAAACACATACTCTTAACCATTAAACTCACTTAAATTATCTACATTATATTAATAGCATTTATATAAATTAACATATTTAATTATATAAATTGTAATTAATTATAAACAATACATTCTTTTATATTAACCTATATGTAATAATATTATTACATAAATTAATACACCTAAATATATAAATTGTAAGTAACTCTCCTTATGTAATTAGAACAATAACAGAGGTAATTGTCATTTCAATGCTATAACTATATATACATATAACTTATAATAGTTATGATAATAGTTATGAGTATACGGTAATAGTTATATAATTGCATATATGATTATAATTTATATAATAATAGATATAACTATATAGCCTAGTAGTAAGTATAGATTATATAATTATAATAACTAATATAACTAAACTAATAGTAGTTTATAGTTTTATCATATAATTTTTATATTACATTAATAAATCGACTTAAAAACACATTATTAATTAATTGTTTAATCTGAAATGTTGATAATACCATTGTGATTGTGATTTATTTGGAGACCCTATACACAATTATATTAATCACAGAAGTAAATTAATCCTTATAATTAATAACATATTTTATAAACACATTATTAATTAATTGTTTCTTAAAAACACATTATTAATTAATTGTTTAATCTGAAATGTTGATAATACCATTGTGATTGTGATTTATTTGGAGACCCTATACACAATTATATTAATCACAGAAGTAAATTAATCCTTATAATTAATAACATATTTTGTAAAACTTTATAATCATTATAATTAATAATATTTTTATAAAACCATAATAATAATATTATTACTAATAAAATTTATATAATAAAATTGAAATATAACTATATTATATATAATAGATAAAGTTATAATTATTAATAAAAAGAATTTATTATAAAGAATTTATTTATTGGAAATATAAAATAAATTTATAATTATATATAACTTTAAATAAATATTATTATTTTAAAATTAAATTATTTCAAAGTTATAAAGTTATAATCATTAATGAGAAGAATTTATTTGTGGGAAATATAAAATAAAATTATAATTATATATAACTTTAAATAAATATTATTATTTTAAAACTAAATTATTTCAAAGTTATAAATTCTCTTAAAGTATAATTAAAAGTAAATGTTATAGTTAAGTTAGAGAAATAAGATGGACCTTATTATATTATTTATAATATAACTATATTATATATAATAGATAAAGTTATAATTATTAATAAAAAGAATTTATTATAAAGAATTTATTTATTGGAAATATAAAATAAATTTATAATTATATATAACTTTAAATAAATATTATTATTTTAAAACTAAATTATTTCAAAGTTATAAAGTTATAATCATTAATAAGAAGAATTTATTTGTGGGAAATATAAAATAAAATTATAATTATATATAACTTAAATAAATATTATTATTTTAAAACTAAATTATTTCAAAGTTATAAATTCTCTTAAGTATAATTAAAAGTAAATGTTATAGTTAAGTTAGAGAAATAAGATGGACCTTATTATATTATTTATATATTTATTTATAATTTTAGTGTTATTTTCATATTAATAAAAACATATTCATTTTTTCTTTTCGGATTTAATTCGTTTTTAATAATGATGGACCATAGTTGTTGGTTTAAAACATTGAAAATTAAAAATGATTGGGATGATTCCAGAAAATCTTTCAAACAGTAAACTAAAAACTTAAAGCTAGTCAAGCGAAGTATAAACTTTGTCATGCTCAATGTAGGTTATATCCCAAATGAAAGAGGATTCTTAACATATGATGTAAGTCAAGTGGAGGATTAGGGATTGGGGAAGGATGGAGGAGAGAAGTAGGGTTGGTGAAGTAGGGTTTCTACAGTGGGTAGGGATTCTAGCGAAAAAGGGATGGTGATGAAGGTTTGTAGGGGATATTCTTACACTTTAGAGGATTTGAAAGTGGAGGATTATAGGGAGTCAAAGAAGCATTGCATTCATATTTTCCATGGGGAGTGAAACATTTCCATTTCACATGAATGTATCTGAGAGGGTGCAAAGATGCTAAGGAATCGAGTGTTGATCGGCTATAGTGTGGGAGGAATCTATCTCCCTCCAAGTTGTTCATGTGGATCAGTAAAGCATGGGGCAAAGTGATCAAAGGTAAGGTAAAAATATCCACTCTCAATCCAATTTTTTTCTCTTTTTTCTGTGAAAATACAGAGAAGGGAGGCATTATTGAAAGGGGGTACTCGGTTGTATGAAGACGTGAGATTAGTCCTTTTTTCTTGGACTAAATACTTCAATTCCTCCAAGGATCAAAGAGACCAATATCTATTGTGGAATTGACTGGTAGGGCTACCTCTATACCTTTGTCACCAAAAATATTAAGGGTCATTAGGGAATCATTGAGTTTTTCAAATGGCTACTCTATAAACCCTAAGAGTGGAAGGAGTGCCTTATATGATGGTTTTAATGACTTCGAATTGTGGTCTACTAGATAAAATTATTCTAATTTGTGGGGAGAATCAATATGAGCAGGAAATTTACTATGAAAAAATTCATTTTTGATGTTGATACTATCACGAAGCTAGAAACATATTGTGTGACTTCCACAAAAGGGATTATGTGTATAAGAAAAGGAAATCTAGTGACTTGTACAATTAGGTAAATCCTTTTGCAAACGTGGGTTGTAGGGGATCCCCCTTGAAATTGAGTTATAGGAAAGAACATTGTTTCATTGATGTTGCAAGCCACATAATAAAAGTAGTTACTACTAGTGTCCTCCAAAATCCAAATGTGAATAACAATACCACATATTGTCAAGTGGATTTCATTATCCTTGGAATCCATGTCCTGATGGTGGATGCACTAGGTGATCTCTCCTAGTGAATAAAAATTACTCATTATTTCTCATCCCACCCAAATCAAATTAAAGGTGTCCTTGTAGCTAATCACAATGGTTCGGAAAAAGTGGTCAATGGAATTAAGGAATGAATACTACATATCCTCTCTTTATGTCAACTACACCCATAGATTGAATGAATACAGGTTGTTAGAAGATCATGTAAGTGGTTAAATTGGGCCCCTCAAGATGCATAGTGGAGGAGGAGGTGGGTGATCTTTCTCGTTAAGTTTTTTTTTTGGCACTCAGAGACCTAATTTGTCTCTAACAAGTAGCATATATGCACTTGATCAAGGATGAAAGTATGCACCAACTAGCTCTCTAGGGAGGGAATAATTCAACTCCTTTACCTCTATTGAAGACCTTTATGTCACTTACCTAGAGTGAAACTCTTTCAGCGCAATGCATCTAGATGGGGAATGTTTAGACAAGGTAATGTTTCTTCTTGACAAATTTCATTATGAGGCTTCCTTCCTAGTGTTGGAGTCATTCCCTTCTTTGGAAAGGGTGGGATCAAAAGTCACGAGTTGTCCATCAAGTGGATCCTAGTTTTGTAAAGTGGTCTCTTTTAAAGGTAAGAATAACAAGTTATTTCCTTTGGACTCTTGTCTGCCTAGTTCTTGAACTAGGGGTGCAAGAAAAATTATTTCTTTGACTTGCAAATATTTATGGTGCCTCCATATTTGAAGATTTTTGGAATTTTTAATCTATTTTTTAATCAAGGGAGAGCTTCCTCTTGTGATGAATCCTTTTGTAATTTGACCTTAGTTGGTTCAATGAAATTTTTTATCTTTGAGAATCAATATTGGTTATTCAATATGATTGAATTGTTGTAAACAATGATGATACAAATATCTAGTGGAATTGTTGTTCTCTTTTAGGGTAACCTAGAAAAAAATATGGGTTTCTTGAAGAGATTTACAATCAAATAAGTCAATAAAGACATATCCCTTCTCAATGTAGGTTTTCATGATTAGTTATGAAAAAACATGGATTTTTTTGTTGGGAAAAAAGAATAGATCATAAATTCCACATTTGAAACAAAGTTTGATTGTATGATTGTATATCATAAAAGAGGGATTGCAAGTGACAGTTAATAAGCTTAAAACATTGAAGTATCAACCATTTTAAATCATTGAACCAATCAATGGCAATGCTTTCAAATTCAGTATACCTTTGTATATAAGGATGTATTCAGTAATAAATGTGGAAAACTTGTGGTTATTTGAACCTTCCATGTTGGAAGCACTTCCCTTAACAAATTACTTTGCAAAAAATGCAATCAAAGATATTGACATTGACGAAGATTCAATTATATAAAAGAAAGGAAAGAATGCAAACATAGGTCACTAAGAGTTTTGGCAAATAATAATGAAAGTGTCCTTACGTAGTAAGGAAAAATAAATAATATGAGAAGAAATTTGGGGAATTATTTCATTATCCTTCACCACAAAACATTTTAGGATCCAAAGCCTCGTAAAATGGGAAGACATGGTCTCAAAATAAATCAATGAACAAGTTTGTTAGAACAAAGGGAGTTCCTCGATTTCCAAGTTGTTGGATGGAAGGGAGATGCATTAAATGTTTTATACATCAATTATATGGCAGCCACTTTTTGTTTTTATTTTTATTGGTGGGGGATTTTTTTTGTTTAATCATGGAGATCTGTTTACTTCATGATGTGAAGTCGTCATGTGGATCATGTTAGGGGAGAAAAGAGACAATAATGGAGCAAGGACTAATACTAGAGATAGATCCCAATAAGTCAAAATCACATGCATCAATAAAACATAATAATAATTTATGTATTAAAATAATTAAAATTATCTAAAAACAAGTTCAAAATAGCCCATAAATTGTTCACGCCCACAATTGTTAAAAGGTGACTTTCATTGCACCAAAATATATAGTTGATAGATCTTTCATAAAAAGTGATTTTCATATCACCAAAATATATAGTTTTCATTGTACCAAAATATATAGTTGATAGATCTTCCATAAAAAGTGACTTTCATTGCATCAAAATATATAGTTGATAGATTTTCCATAAAAAGTGACTTTCTTTGTACCAAAATATATAGTTGATATATCTTTCATAAAACATCATGTCTAATGCACATCATCTAATTTTCTAATGTAAAGACACTTAATATCCTTAAACGTATAAAATTTTCCTAAGTTTAATCCAACAATGTGTAATCTAATCTTAAAGTACAAACTACATATCATATCTGGTAGACTAGTTGATAAGTGGAGAATGTTTACAACAAATGGCATGTCAATATTTAGAACTTGAAGTCCAAATAGAGTCCAAAGTGATTTCTACCCATAAATTAAATAAAACATTTATGGTCATCCTCACATTCTAGTGTGATCAAGAACCCATACCTAAATGTGCAATTTATATTGCAATCAATGACCATAACTCGTTACTCATCAAATCCATACCCCAATACGATTAAAAAATTAAGAAGCACAAGGATCATCTATGATAATTTCCTAACCATTGGAACATTAATCAAATCAATCCTAGACACAAATCCTTAATTCAAATATGCAATCCATGTCAATACATTCACCAATCAAAACTTTTAGTGGGGGACTATAAGTTAGCATCTATAATACCTAGAAGCACCATTTTTTGTATTATACATTTCAAAGATGCTCAGATCACTCATAACATTCCATCACATAATACCTTTAGTCCAAGTATTGGCACTATGCCATAAACTATCGTATTTTCAATTTTCTTTTAATTTCTCACATATGTTTCTATTTACGTGTTTTTCTACACTATATCAACCTCTATTGTTCTACATTGTTTGTATGTTTAGAGGGTTCTACAATTATGAAAAAAAGGGAGTTTTGTTGCTCATGTAAGGAGAGAAAGAAGGATAGTGACAAGGAGTGCCTAGCTACAACACTTTACCTTAAATGGAGAGAAAAACTAAATTGATTCTAAAGAGAATATAGAATATAAATGCAAATGTTGAAGAGCACAATAATCTATAAATGAAGGACTTATAACTCATACATTTTACCAACATTAATTCTACTATGAAAATTATATTTTTCCCCATTCTCAAATCTAGTTTTAAGAATTTATTGGTCCATTTGCAAAGCCAATTTAAATGAATGTCTTCTTCCCCGGCATTGAATTAGCCATATCCATACACATTGGAGAGATACATGTATAGTTTCTATAGATTAATAAACTATACCAATCTACTAATTGAAGGTTCCCACACAACACTCTAACTCTGCCAACAAAGTCCCTACTTTATTTATTCCAATTCTATAACGCCAAATTAAATTTTCATTCTATGGAACTGTTGCCATTTGGATGCCAATAAAAAACACATTGTTATGCCATATACAACCCAAAAATTGGTCAAATATAATGTAGCTAAAAAAAAGTATGTGTTGTTTGTTGTTTAAATGTGCTTATATAGCACCCATTCAACGATCATCTCTATGTCCAACTATAAGAAAGTAGAAATTAATTAATTAATTACCAAGATACCCAAATGTATAGTTGTAGGTAGAGATCAATATGTGTTTATAAGAAGACTTAAATATTTAGGGGAAGTCACTTTTTCTAGCCAAGGCTTCCCAATTAAAATGCCAATATAACCGATATAATATGAATATATGAATTTGCCAACATGTGGTGGTGTAATATATACCAAAAGTCATGGGCTTGAGGTGAGTTATTGGGCTATAGCTTACTATGGTCAATTTGAGCCAATTCGTGTTAATGGTGTTGGGAACATGCTATAAAATATGTGTGTGTATGTGTGTGCTCACTACTATGGTAAGAAATACATATTCAATGTAGATAAATTAATCATAGAGGGTGAGTGAGAGGTTACACACCAACAATCAAATGAATAACTAACTAGAATGTCTGCCTAGTTAAGTAACAAGAAAGTTGTAGCATACAATGTATTTGACTATGTTTTAGGCAATTGGTTATAGGTAAATGCCTCACAAACCACAAAAGCAATACATCACAATCAACAAACCAAATAATGACAAGACTATTTCATGGAATGGTAAACCACAGTTTAATAGTTGAGATCAATGTTGTGTTCACACTATCCCAACCTAAGTAAATAAGCAATTTAATGTGTCAATTAATTAATCGACAATATCATAAGTGAATAAGTGAATAAGAGTGAAGTAAGTGTGAATTTTACACCAACAAACATAGATACTAATGACATTGTTTTCATATGCTAGTTACATAGTGCACGAGCTATGATTTGTATACCTTCAATTGATTAACATATCAAGAACCAACCAAACACACAACAATTAATTACACAATTTATAACAAAGTAGCCTAGAAACCCAAATGGGAAATCCAACATTTTATGGGGATTTTATTACTCTTAGGAAATAGCTATAAATGGTGAGATATGCTCTAGATATTTTAGTGAATTCTTACTCACTAACAATATTTATAGATGGATTTGGGTCAATGTGGACAATATTCTCCTCGTGTGTGGACAAGCTCATTAGCTCCTTCATCCACTGATCTCCAAGCATATTTCCTCCTTGAGCCCTCTTCTTCTACTACTGCCCCTTTTCTTCCCAAATTGCATTTTCTTTCCATCTCTTTTCCTCCCTTTCTTTTTCTCCAACAACATTCTTTAATAGAGATGCCTTGGAAGGCCAACCATCAAGATGATGTGTTCTATGGATTTGGATTTTGGGCATTTAACTAAAAATTTTCCAAATTAATTTTGTTTACAAAGTTTAAAAGGAATGATTATTTGAAGGATCCATTTCAGATCACACCTCCTCATTCTTAGGCTTTTGTTTCCCCAAAAGATTCAACTCAAATCTATGTCTACTTATTTTTATGTAGTTGCATGCTTACCTCCTTTGCTGACATGGATAATAGATATCTCTTGGTTGTTATGGAGTCTTAAATAACCCTACCAAGTCATCTCTTTGCATAAACCTCTAACAAATCTCCAAGAATGGATACTTTCATTGTAGGATGGAATATAAAAGAATAATAGGGATTTCCTTTTACATAAGCCTACTTTCCACTTCATTGGTGAAGATGATATCTTCTACTACTATAGGTTCTTGCACAAGTGTTGCTCCTTCTTCCTTCCCCCTACTATTCAATCTCCAAAATTATCTTTTGGTCGTGTGGTTCCTAGGATGAAGTTTTGTATGAAGCCTCCAACACTTGGCTTCCCAATGTCCTCTCAACTTGCAGTGTTGGAAAAATAATGTTGTTGTTGGATGTGTTTATTGGAATTTTATTTTTGTTAGAGTGACAATAGTAATTATCCTTGTGACCATTCTTCTTATAGCAGAAACAAACTATATATGCCTTGGCATACCTATGAGTCTTTCTACTTGTGCTTGTTGGTGTTTTTTCTTAGTCCCTTGCGTATTTGTGAAATTTTGGGTGGCAGAAGCATCCCTTAGCTACCCTCTTTCAAGCTTATTCAAGCAGTTTGGAGTAATGGATTTCTCCAACTCCTTTTTATATTTCATTTTCTTGAATTGAAATGGATTCTTCTTCAGTTCCTCTTTCCTTGACAAAGGTTATCTTGGTGGTATTATCTTAATCAAAACTTTTACTTGCTTCCTCTAGTCCATTGAAACCCAAGCCTTCATTATTAACTCTATGTTTAGCTTTTACAATGCCTTTTTATTCTCTTGTCTATCCCTTGGCCATTGTATCCCATTTGTCTCATGAGCTTACAGCCAATGCCTCTAGTATAATTTTCAAAATCACCAAATGGTTCTTTTAAAATAGATTGAGAAATGTCCATGGGGGGTGAACTTGCCATGCTTGTATCGATCTTGGTGTTGGATTACCAATGCCTCAAGCTACTTTTCTAGATCTACTATCATCTCTCTAAAGCATTGATTCTCCTCTTGGATATACACATTGAAACCCATTATTTCTTCCAACCTCTCTCTTTTCAGTTCCTTACCAATTTTGTTTAAATTTCCTTAATCTAGGGAAATTAATGCAACTTCAGAAATTTCTCCTCTTTCCTAGAGGTTTCCTAGATCTTAACCCTATGAATTTTTGGCCTTAGGGATACTATAGAATACAATAAAACATCAACAATAGAAAACAATATTTCACCTCTTAGCAAACCCAATCAACAAGTAAATCCATGAGAAAATGTGTGAAATGTGTGCCAACAAGTTTCATCCCTCTAGGGCAATCTAATCATGCATAAAATAGATCTAAAATTCACTTTATGATAGTTTTAATTAATATAGTAGTAATTATTCCCTATATTATTCAAGTAAGGAGCTCCAACAAGCAAACATCACACTAGCAAGTCCTCCAAAGCAATATGTCTTCTCTTCTCCACTCCTCAATACGGTTTAATCACAAAACATAGCTCCAATAGGGATGAAACCCTAACCCTAGTATTCAAGATGCTCCAAAATATCCAAGAAACCCTAGTGCCTCTAAGACAAGAGAGAGAGAGAGAGTATTTGTAACATACCCACTACCTAAAATCAAACTTTTTCATTGATTTCTCAATAATGAGAATCCCCGAAGCTTGCAGCAATGAAATGCCAATCTCGATCCACAGGTCTTTATTTCCCTGTCATGGCCTCTTCCTCACGCGCATGTGACATTTCCCCGATGATAGTTTCGGGTTTCGAGGTTTCGAGATCCCTGATGACAAAATTTCCTATCCTCTCGAACTCTCGATCTCCGATGAGTAATTTCACCGATACGCGCCCTTTACGCATCAGTCCTCCAGCCTATGTTCTGGTCCATGTGACCGCTAATTCATAGGACCGCAGCCTTATCCTTCTTTCGGGGTTTTGGATTGCAAAATCTCAGTGTGCTCCAACTCTCGTTAGCCCTTCAGGCTAAGCTCGTGGTTCACATGACCTTCCCCCTATATGACCCCAGCCATACTTCCTCATCGGGTTTTCAGACTTTTTAATGTCGAAACACACTCGTCCTCAGGATTCATGATCCCTCGAATCCCGACATGCTCTTTATGCACTAGCTCTCCTGGCTAGGCTCTTGGCCCATACGACCGTTATCCCCGTGACCGCAGTCTTACCTCTCGTCGGGGTTTCGAGCTTTTAAATGCCACAATGCGTTGGCCCACGGGATTCCCGATCCTCCAGATCCCGATACGCTCCAACTTCCTTTAGCCCTCCGAGCTAGACCTTTGGCCCACGTGACCACTATTTCACAAGACCGCAGCCTTGTCTCCCATCGGGGTTTCGAACATCGCGATGTCGAAATGCATAAACACCTTGTCACCGGGATTCCCGATATCTTGATGGCCCAAATGCCGATAGACGACTTCCTGTCGAGACTTTCCCCGATGGCTCTGATTTCTGTCGCGCGTCCTCCTCTGATGGACGGTCCTGGTTAACTCTTGGGATTTCGCGACTTCTGATGTCCCGGACGCCTCGTCCCTAGGACTCGCGAAATGCCGAACTCTGACTCCCTTCAGATCTCTGACATGCGTCCCAAGTGAATGGACGGTTCAGATCGCTCCTCGCATTTTCGAGACTTCTGGTGTCCCAACTTTCACGACCTCAGGAACTCCGATTTTCCAAATGTCGATATCCCGACTCCTGACGCCTCGATCTCTGCCACGTGTCTCCACTAACGGACGGTCCAGATTGTTTCCAGGTAATTTCCCATGGAAATTCCCGATCTCATGTCATCGAGACTTCCGATTTCCTGATATGTGAAACCCCGATGAGCCAACCTTCCTTTCGAGATTTTTCTTTATGTTCACGAGCTTAACCCTCGTGCAACTTCTGTCAGATCCGACGGCTGACGGGTATCTTCTCAA
>JASDQU010946551.1:39036-49425 GCA_032191745.1 Picea mariana | reverse complement strand
TCCCTTTTCTCCTTTGGATCCGGAGGCATCGGTGAAGGGTTTTGTGTACCCTTCCTTCTTCATATGTGCATGAGATTTCTTCTTATATTTATATTTAGATTTCTGATATTTTTGGCTGCCATCATGCACAGTGAGTACATGCATCCTTGGGCCTTTGATTGCGCCCGTGTTGATGAGTTTTGTTTTCTCTTGTGTCAAGGATTCGATAAAGTCCTCAAGAGAAGGCATCTTCTAGGTGGCTATGGAGGTGAATCTGACAGTATGGAATGTAGATATGAATAAAAAAAAAATAGTACCAATCTTGGAGGGAATGGTGAGAACCATTTGTTTCTCCTCCGCCAATTTATCAACCCCGTAAGCTTTGAGTTGCGACAATAAATCCTTGAATATTGTAAAGAAATCTTGGATATTGTCGGAGCTTTTTGGATCCAATGTGAGAAGCTCCACCTCCAGCATGTGTCCCCTCATCTCATCTTGTTTTCCAAAGATCCCTTCCAATATTTTCCAGGCTTCATTTGGAGTCTTACAGGAAGATATGTGAAAAAGGAGATTGGGAGAGATATGACTGCAAATTGAGTGCCTCATCCATGCGATTTAAGTACTTGGATTTTTCTATGGATGATGTTAGTTATGTATCTGTATTCATGGTTAACCTATACAACCCTCTGGATTGGAGATGTATGGCTATTTTCTCCTTCCATGTAAAATAGTTGTAAGGTGTAAGAATGAATTCTTTTTGGAATTCCATCTTTCCGTTGTCTTCAATCTTTCATACCTGCAAAAAAATTTGGTGTAGCTTTTGCTTAGCAGTCTGTCGGATCTGATACCATGTAAATGTGTTGAACCTACACATAATAGATCTAGATAAAAAATTATACACACATTTGCAGAGAGAATTGGATAAAGAAGAAGAAGGATAGAAAGAATGGAAGAATTCTCATTAACCGTTGTGAATAATGAATAATTTACACATGATATACTCTGTATATATCAATGAGTTCGAATTGAGGTGAACCAATGCACCATAGTGGTGGTATAGAGTGATATGGACACACACCAACAGTTACGGGAGTGAAATGCCACCTATTCTAGTCTCTTAGGTAGTTACGAGAGTGAATTGCCACCTAGTTGAATTAACTAGTCAACTAGTCTTCAGTTAACTGACTAAACATAGAGTAGTGAGGAGTTAACTCAGGGAATCAAGGCTAATGCACCACTCTGTTGATGATACCAAGTCAATTTTGAATTATCATAGTGATGATCCCAATGTTTCATGGTGATGATCCCAATGCAACATCTAAACTCAACTCAACTAGTCAAACTGAAGTGTTAACTGAAAGAGAATATTCTCCAGGTGGAATATTCTCCCCTAAAATATAGGAGACTGGATAATGACTAATTATGAATAATAAACAAGGAATAACCATAGGAAAAATAAATCCTAGGTGTGTGTGAAGTAACTTCAACAAGGGAGGCTCATCTACTCCTTAAGAGTGAGGGATGGCATAACAAGTGTAAGAATGCCAAGTAGAAAAATGTGTTTTAGACTCCTTATTATAATACGAAGGAAAATTATCATTCAAGTATATGTAGATATATAGGGGAAAGAAACGAATTATGGTGGTTAATGAATTATGAACAATTTTTAATATAATTCAGAGAAATTAATCCAAAAACAATTCGATAAGGTATGCTAAATAGTCCACACAAAAATTACAAATCATTACTTATGATAATTAGAAGTAGCGTTGATGAAAATTAATTAATGAAGGTCATACCCAAAGGAGTGTTTGGCGTAATAATGGCATGATTGTTCATGAGAAAAGAATCATGACTTTTGAGAAAAAGGATCGAAAAATAAGAAAAAACGTAGAAGGAACAACAACGACTCCTTTCAAATGAACTACGCTATCTGAAAAAGGAATGGAAGTCACTATAAAGGGAACAACAGTGTAACAAAGGGAGTGACAATCGTTATTTCGAATGGGCGATACTATTCGTGAAGGGAACAAAAATTGCGCAAAGGTAACAACAGACATTCCTTTCAAATGAACGACAACCATATGCAAAGGGATCAATAATCACACGAAGGGAAAAACAATCGTTTTGTTTTAAATGAACAACAACGATGATGTTCAAATTTGAACCATCTAGTTAAGTGATTGGAAACCTCCCACATACATTTTTGTTTTAGTGAATCTATGATTGATTAGTCATCAACTAAATTCATTCAATTTCTATGGGTAAGTTTATTCAATAATCGAAGTATTGGATGGTCTGTTAGTATCATAAAGACATGTTCTTCTTCTATGAAAACAAGGTTTATATTTACTGGGTTTTTTTTTTGTAGGAGCAAGGAACAGAAAAGAGTGCTAATTATACTCATTATAGTCATCTTTCCCAGTTCTCATTCTCTCAAGTGACTTTTAAAAAGTAAAAGAAACTAAAGGCTTAATCAATTCTGTAAAGAAAACTATATACAATATGTACAGTGCTAATAAGAATCATCATTTTATGAAGTTGAGGCTGCTAGGTTACCTTCCCATCCAGCTAAAATCTGAACATTAGGGTCCTTAATTACTTCTTGGCAAAAGGATTATTTTGAAAGAGGTTGATGGTAGAGTCATAACCGATGTCCATTTACCAGAAAAGGAGAACCATATTCGTTGATGGTGACTAAACTGACAATGTCGTTATCATGGAGTTCATGGATTTCATATGGTCTAAGCCACCTTCTTTGTAGTTTTCCAGGAAAATCCTGGAATCTGGAGTCATAGAGAAGTGCCCAATCGCCTTTCTGGAAGGATTTCTTCTTGATATGTTTATCATGCCAGCTATCTCTCTGTTGTTGAATAACAGTTGTGTGTTGAAAGGTGAACATACGTGCTTCGTCTAACTCGTTGAGTTGTTGTAAGCGTTGTTTATGTGCCTCTATAAGATCTAGTTCAATTTCCTGGGCCATCCTTAGAGTCTTTATCTCAAATTCAATTGGGAAGATGGGTTATTTTCCATAGACTAGATGATAAGGAGAGTAGCTAGTAGTGTTACGCCATGTTGTGCGATAGGCCAATAAGGAATTTGGAAGATCGGATGCCCAATTCTGACAGTTTGTTGAGACTGTTTTTGTGAGAATTTCCTCCAAGACTTTGTTGGTACTTTCTACTTGTTCATTTTCCTGTGGGTGGTAGGGGGAAGTAACTCTGTTCTTGATATGATAATTGTGCAGGGTGGTCGTGATTCTATGGGTTGTAAACTACGACCCTCCATTAGTGATTACTTCCCTAGGTAATCCATAGCGTACAAATATTTCAAAAATAAATTTAATGACTGCTTCCTCCGTTGCATTTGTCAAGGCTACCGCCTCTACCCATTTGGTTGTATAGTCTGTTGCAACTAAAATATAATCCTTTTGGTTTGATTTTGGATTGAAGGGGCCAAAAACATCCAATGCCCATCTTTCAAAAGGTTCTGTGACTATTTATGCTTGCAGGGGAATTTCATCAACTTGGTCAGGTCGACCCATCCTTTGGCAATTATCGCAAGCTTGGACATACTTCTTCGCATCCTTAAATACTGAGGGCCAGTAGTAGCCCATATGTAAAATCTTATGCCCCGTTCTATGTTTTGCAAAATGTTTTCCACAGGGCTCATCATGACCCACCTTCAGAACATCGTAAATTTTATCATCCCTTACACATCTTCGGATTTGGAGGTCAGCCCCTGTGTGGAGCATGTATCCACCAATCCAAGTGAATCGTGCACTACGATGGATGATCAGTTTCCTTTCTCTCGGTGATAGATGTGTTGGTAGTTTCCCAACTTCCAGATAATTAGCCACATCAACGTGTCATGGTGTTTTAATAGTGACTGTGAATAGGTGTTCATCTGGAAATTGGTCCTCCATTGTCATAGAATCATCTATTTTGGGTATGCAGGACAAGAAATATGTGATGAGATTCTCTCTTCTGGGTCTATCCTTGATGGTGATGTTGAATTCCTGCCATAGTTAATAACCATCGAGTAACCCATACATTAGTGATTGGTTTGTTAGCTAGATATTTAATAGCAGAATGATCAGTATATAGAATAACGGGATAGCCTGTTATATAGTGGTGGAATTTATTAATAGCATGTATAACGGCTAAAATTCCTTCTCTATTACTGTATAATTTAATTCAACGGGAGTGATATTTTTGCTAATAAAATAAATAGCATAAGGTTTCTTGTCTTCTTCCTGTCCAAGGACAAAACCTATGGCGATATACGATGCATCCGTAGAAATATGAAATGAAAATTTCCAGTTTGGTCCTCTCAACATCGGTGTCGTTGAGACCATCTTTTTAAGTCCTGCAAACACAACAACACACTTGTCAGACCACTAAAATTATGCATTACCAGTTAAAGCATGTAAATGTGTAGTTGTTCTTGAAACATTTTCTATGAATCTACGATAGTATCCTATAGCGCCAAGGAAACTACATACATCAGTTTGTGTACGGGGTGTAGGCAAATTAAGGATTACCTCTATTTTTGTTGGGTCTACCTTGATTCCCTCTACAAAAACATATTGTCCTGGTACCACACCTTCAATCATCATCATATGACATTTCTCATGACTCAAACACAGCCTAGTAGGAATGCATCATTCTAGTACCTTCTCTAGATTGCTCAGAGCTTGATCAAAATTAGTGCCATAAGGGATGAAATCATCCATGTAAACTTCAAGTCCTTCATTAATCAGATCATAAAATATGCTCACAATGGCCCTTTGGAATGTGGTTGGAGAATTACATGACCCAAAGGGAAATACTCTGTATGCAAAGGTACCCCAACGACATGTAAATGTAGTTTTATCTTGGTCTTATGGAGCAATCTGGATCTGATTATAGCCACTAAAACCATCTAGGAAGGAGAAGAACTGCTTCCCTGCTAAAGTGTCAAGGACTTGATCAATAAAGGGTAAGGGAAATTGGTCCTTCTGGGTATTTGTATTGAGTTCTCTGTAGTCTACGTAGATTCGTCATTTCCATTCTTCTTGTAGACGATTACTAGTGGGGAAACCCACCGACTATCTGAGATAGGATATATAAAATCAACATCCAACAGTTTTTGTAACTCTTCTTTAACAACATCCCTGAGATGAGGGTTCAATCTTCGTTGGGGATTTCGGATGGGTCGGGCATATTTCTCAATATAGATATGATGTGTACAGAGTTGGGGATCGATGCCCTTCATGTCAGGATATTCCCAAGCAAAATCCTATTGATATTTAAAAAGGATCTGACTTAATTTGTGTTGTTGTTGCTCATTTAAATGATCATTAATATTCAGAAACCTCCCTGGTGCAGTTTCCACTGGTTTTTTGTTATGGACAACAGTAGTGGGGATATGTTGTTCCATCAATGCTTCCAAAGGATCTCCCTATGCTTCATTATCTAACACAACTTTTAACATTTGACATGTTGGATTGCTTATAATGGTTGGGATGTTAATGAAGCCACTGATCACATCATCTTCTAGTTTGTTATTGAGTCTAAGAGATTCTTCCAATGTGAGAGGAAATCGTAGATTCTTTTTTGGATGTCTAGGTGGTGGAAAATACTGATGTATAATAGGCAGACTTGGTTTAGCTGGAGGATACAGGAGGAGGTTCTTTGCAACAATTCCTCTAGAAATAGCCATGTTGCATGTGCGACATCCTATGTATGCATATGCTATTGCGAGCCATGGCCTTCGCACTATCAATGGGTTTCCATCGAGTCCACTTCTTGGGTTGATAATGAGAAAATCAGCTGGGTATTCCTAAGAGTCGACTGAAATTGCTATATCTTGTAATGTGCCGACTAGTTTAACCATTGATCTATCAGCCAATTGTAACATAATTGAAGTTGGTTTGAAGGAGGTGAAACCCAAGATATTACAGGTCTCAATGGTTAGGATATTGATGGCTTCCCCCAAATATACTAGTGTATTTGGAAAAGAACAACCCTGAATCTACACTATTACCACGCGATTCCCTGGGTTTTTATACTTGACCGGCTCGTGCTTTCCCAAAATAAGATCCGAAAAGGATCCTACCATATGAACACTTGATGGATTTTTGGCTTTCCTAACAGGCTTCTTCCCACATAATTCCTTAATTGTCTTTGCATAAATTGGGATGTCTTGTAGAGCCTGTAGGAATGGTATCTTAACATATATATTCTTTAGCTCCCATACAATGTCGAAGTTAGGATATACAATTGGCTTTCCTATCATTAGCCTCTCGGGAAATGGGGGAGGAGGAGTTGCATCCTCATTAGGGTTCTGTGTCTCGACTGTATTTCCCCCCTGTTCTATTTCTTTTGTTATGACCACAGTCGAGGGTGTTATTGTTGGTTGTATATTCATTTCATTCTCCTTCTCTTGGTGAGTGTTACTTTTTTCAGGAGAAATTATGTGCCCTGACCTCAACCGAAGTTCATTGCACCCTACTGAGTTGATTACCATGTCCAAATTCTCGATAATTTGTACAAGATGTGCTAGTCTATTATTAGGATTTGGATTGGGTTGAGTTGGTAATTGAGGACACATTTGAGGTTGAGGGTTATGGGGTAATTGGAGTGGTGCTTGTAAAGTGAGTTGAGCTTAGGGAGCCATCCTCATGGATTCATTGGTCATCCCCATGGGGCGCTTCCAGTTTTGATTCCAATTGGGGGCTTGGGCAGCTATGCTAGTCCAATGTGAAGGATAGGGGTTATTAATTGCATTTTGCTAGGATGGGGTAGGGTATTGCGAGTTAGGCCAGGTGGGATTTGTAGCTGATTGATTTGGCCAGGTGGGATTTGTAGAAGATTGATTTGGCCATGGTGCAGTAGGATATTGTTGGGACTGTCAGGTAGGGTTAGAAAATAGTTGGCCCTTCCATGTGTTTCCAGAATTTTGTTTCCGATTATACTATCCAGAAAAGAAAGAGGAAGGATCTTGTAGCGTACTTGGGGGACGAGCCTGCCATTGGCGATGATGAGCCATCAGATATATCGATTTTGTTTTCTCTTCTGCCTCTTTAAAGACAAATTTTAATCCTGGGAGCGATGGGCATTGCTCTGTTTCATGGTATTTGGCACAGATACTGCACACCCGAACTACATCTAAAGGACATTCCCTCGGGCCATGTTTCTTTCTACATAGATGGAAAAATATGGCCAAGGACTGCTCTTCTTCTGCATGTTTTTTCTTATCCTACAACACATCCAATTGTGTATTCAGAGGACTCAAAATATCAGTATTTAAATTCTCTAATAGATTACCAACTTCGGCTTGGGTGACACCCCAGCTAGTAATGTTTTTATTTCTGGTGAGGGGAGCCCACATTCCTAATCTATTCTATGTACTTCCACGTGAGCACCTGATGCACAATAAGATAATATTATCATAAGTTTCCTGATAAATATCACCATTCCCCATTAAATTCAATGTTTCTACCAATTCATCCTTCATTCCTTTTGTCAAAGTGGCTTTAAGTACCTCACTTGGTAGTGTGTTGTATGGTGATCTTTGCAAGTTATACTGAAACCTTTCAACATATTCCTCTAGTGTCCCATTTTTTTTCCAAACATTTGAAAGATTTCGTCTTTTAGATCCCTGGTCCTACAGTAATCTTGATATTTTGTGAGGAAGGTTTGTTTCATTTCATCCCAAGAATTTATGGTTCCTCCTCCTAATCCCATAAACCAATGCAAATTTTCTCCTTTCAAGGTGGAAGGGAACAGCTTCAATTTCTAGGGTTCATAGGTGTAGTCATATTCTCTACACAAGACATCAAATTTGAATAAGAACTCATCAGGGTCCTCTGAAATTAATATATGAAATGTTGGCAGATTCTGTAATGGGATCACTTTCATGGGGGCATTAGCAACTGGATCAACTATCAAATATTCCAAAGTGGAAGTCTGGGCTCGTGGTTGATTTGGTTGCACCATTTGGTTGAAAATATGTCAATAATATTTAGGAATTTCTTGGCCCGGGTGTTCTATTTGGGGTGATTGATTACTTGATCCCCTAGGGGATTTAATCCTGCTGCCTCTATCTGGGATTTCAGGTATACTTTCTCCTATCACAGGAGATCCAGGATCAAGTGGTGGTGATGGGTTTGCCTTAGCAACCCCACTGGTATCCCCTTCTCCTTATTCTAGATTAAAAGAGTTTCCCTCGTCTAAAGGGCTGAGAGGTGGAAGATCTGTATTTTGAAAACTTTGTTCAGTCCCTTCAGTTCTGCTATGAACCTTAGCATGGGCTGCAGTTGGTGAATTTGTTGCTTGAGGGATTCGGGTAGAACCTTTCCTGGGTCCAACCGAAGCTTGAGATTCATCTTTTCGGATGATGTCATCTATGAAAGTGCTTCTTCCAGGGGCCATTGAGCCCTGGCCTTTTGTAGTTTTTGGTGGGGGTTTTGGTTTTTCAGGTTCTTTCTTCTTAGTCATACACACTTCACACAAAATTTTAAGTAACTAGTAACTCCTTTAGACTGGGCCCTCGGTCCTCAGAAGTAGTGCTACTAGAAACTCAGTATGCAAAAATGGTGAAAACACCCAGAGCTTCTATTAATTCCATAACTAGTACAACATTTACAAAAGACTTCTTGTACAGAGCAATTCTGAGTTCTGAATGCTTGGATAATTTCTTAGATGTCTTTCTATGATTCATTACCCTTTATATATTACAATGATATGGGTAATTTAAGCCATCCTGAGGATCGAGATATCCTCAAGATTGCTTTTACTATTTATAAATTTTACAACATAGAGAATCAATCTTCCTCGAAACTGTTTTGCGCTTGATCTCTTTATCTTCCAATAATCTATGTATCTTCAAAATGTTTGAGTTTAACAATATATGTCTATTCCTGCAATAAAATCAAACAATTCCAACTGAATTTTAGAATTTATCTAATATTACTCAATAATATTTCTATCAGACTTTTTAATCATTTTCTATCCTAATTATCTCTAATTAATGGAAAAGTCAATCAATATTATATCATAAACCATGGGAATAAGGAGGATATTTGTACCTTTTCCTCAACTCAACACCTAGAAGATGAAATTTTTACAACAGATACCTTAATAATTTATGTGAATATCCTTTGGATTTCAGAGTTTGAAAAGTTGTAGAAAACATTTCATAGAGAAAATTCAGGATGATTCCAAAACCCTATCTTACATAGGCTATATCTCTGAAAGTATAAGGCCTCGGGAGCTGAAATTTGAACCCAACGTACCTTGATCCGTCTACTAAATATATTCCAAGGTTTTCCTTCTGAAACGTTGTAGAAAACAAATTATAGAAAAAAATCCAAGGTGTATCAGATGTAGCAGCGAAACCCCAAGACCTTGAGCTCTGATACCAAATCTTAAGAACCAAATATCAAGATAACATAGAAAAACCTCATAATAAGTAATCAACGCCTTGCAAAATATCGAATTTCATATAATAATCCTATTCAAGGGGGAAACCTCCTTATGTTGATTAATTGGGTTGGTTGTCATTGATGTCAACCCTTGAAGAAAGTCTGGTAGCGAATTCTGGTAGCACAATGGTTTGGGTAATGGACCCAAGTTTGTTTGATGGGTAATGGTATGAGTTTTTATATATTTGTAGGTAATACTATTCTATATGGATAGTACATGTCATTCCATTTCCGATGGTATGTGGAATGTCACATAACTCATCACGGTTAGAGAGTTATGGCCATGTGAAGTTGGAGAAAGGTTTGGGTAATGGACCCAAGTTTTTTTGATGGATAATGGTATGAGTTTTGATATATTTTAAGGTAATAATATTCTATATGGATAGTACATGTCATTTCATTTCCGGTGGTATTTGGAACGTCACATAACTCATCACGGTTAGAGAGCTATGACCATGTGAAGTTGGAGAACCCTCATGAGTCATCTAGAAGCCCCAAAAGGTCATAGTCAAAGTGGTTTAAGAGATTTTAGAAGGTAAATAATTTCAATGAAGACCTCATTCCCAAAGACCAAGCTGAATTAAAGAAGGAAGTTCAAAAGGTAAAAGAAGCCAAGAAAGAAGGAAAATGGGCAATAACTAGAAATTGAAAAACTATTGTTAGGGATAGAGACTTGAAGGATAATAATAAATAGGAATTTTGGACTCAAGATCCTTTTTTGGGATTGTCATGGCTTTCCATGGCGCAAAGGTCCTATGATAAGTTGGATCCTGAGTGATATTGACATTATCTGTCTAGCTGAAACTTGGGAGCATGAGGAGTCTAAGGTCCCTAGCATGGAAGGATTTGTCTTGTGGTTGGCATGGAACAAAAAATACCACCGTAGAGGGATAGGAGGCATAGCTTGTTATACTAGAAAGAGCATGTCTCCTCACATTCAA
>JASDQU010946551.1:0-13299 GCA_032191745.1 Picea mariana | reverse complement strand
CTTTACTCGATGGTCCAAAGCCGTTGCGCTAAGAACTGTTAACACAAGTCAGGTGATTGCTTTTCTAAATTCGAATATTATCACTCGTTTCGGTATCCTTGATTGTCTAGTTTTTGATAACGCTTCATACTTTTCTTCTCTTGAGATGAGCGAGTTTTCTTTGGAGAAAGGAATAAATCTAAAGTATTCTTCTAGTTACTATCCCCAGGGCAACGACTTAGCAGAATCTACAAACAAAAACTTGATCAAAATCATCAAGAGAACCGTGACTGAAAATCACAAGAACTGGCACAATGCACTGCTGAACGCACTATGGGCTGATAGGGTAACACCCAAAGCCGCTATAGGTAACTCCCCCTTTTTTCTTGTTTATGGCAGAGAATCCATTCTGCCACCTCACATTCTTCTTCCTTCGCTTCAATTGTCGCAAAAAGTCCAAGAAGAAGATTGTCCTCCTTTAGAAAGCCGCATTAACGCTTTGATGAAGTTAGAAGAAGTAAGAACTCAAGCTAAGCGTAAGTTAGACCAACATCAACAATTGATTAAAAGCTGGTTCGATTCTAATTCTGCTTCTGATAGGAATTTTGAAGTAGGCGATCTCGTCTTAAAGTGGGACAAACCGCACGAAGGAAAGGCTGAGCACACCAAGTTTCAAAACCTATGGCTTGGGCCATTTTTGATTGCTGAAAAGTTGGGTCCTAGTTCCTTTCGATTGCAGAATCTTGAAGGGTAGCTTGACACCTATCCGATGAATGGCCAAGCCCTGAAAAGATACTTTGCTTGATAACTACCCTTGTATTTTATGTAAATATTTCATTTTTGTTTGGATTTTCGTTTGCTTTCTGTTTGGTTTTGATTTGAATTGATCAGTGTGTTTTTTGTGTGTTTTTTGTAAAATATGCATGCCTGTGCACTGAGCCATTTAGACAAAGACCATAGAAAATTTCTTCACTGAAATGACTTCTGAAAGTTTGTACGAACATCAGTGATATATTCATGAAATTGATATTTATGTTGGAAAATTTTGTTGTTTGAAAGAAGTTACTAATTTCAATCTCTGAGCAAAGTTTGTCATGATCATCTATTATCTTTTTACGCTGTACCTTTTCCGTAAAAGGAATGACTCAAAAAGATGTCTCCCTGTCATAGGAAGTGTTTTAGAAATAAAACATCTCTGGAGCTTAATAAAGGACAGTGTTAAAAAAAAAAAAAATCAATAAATAAATAAAATAATAATATTCTAATGAGGTCTGAAAAAATATGTTAAAAAAATCAAGATTATCAGTGTCACCCCGCTCAGCTATATATCTACAAAAGAAAACAAAATAAAATATTAATAAGAGCTGTGGGAAGTGTTTGTAAACCCGCCGGGATACTGAACAGGTCCGCTGGCAGCGGGTAAATGCAAGCATTATGCCAAGACAACTTCGTCGGGGTACTGAACAGGCCTGCTGGCAGCGAAGCAATGTCGGGTACATAAAATCTGTAAAAAATATGAGAAGCCTCCTTAATGTCCTTTATTCTGATCTAGAACTTCTTGACAGGATATAGATGTCTGAGTGGGTTAAATGGCAACCCTGTCGAGGCTATGGACGCCTGCTGGCAGTAGCAACCATGCCAACAGTATTGAATATTTTATCATTAATATCGTGACTTGCTGATCTTAAGACTGTTATTAGTTTTCATCTTTTGAAACAACGTTGGAAAAGATGGTAAATGATGATGTTTGTACGATTTTCTGATTGTTGTTTGAGTCGAAATTTTCTTTGCTGTTCTAATCTGAATTTATTTCTTTTGACATAGATAACTGCTTCTACCAGTTTGTTGCCATTGTTGGCAGCCAATTCAATTTTTCTATTGCCCCATAAGCTGCCTACACCTATGTCTTCTGAACTTCAAATTGTCGTCGCATTTCTTCAAATAAGCGACATTTTCATTCTTTGCAACATTTGCAAATTGGTCTCCATTTAGTTTTCACGACTGTAAGCGTGAAAACTCCTCTATCGTTACTTGAACTGTCATGATCTTTTATTGATATTTTGAATGGAACTTACCTTTGGACTATCATTAAGTGGCTAAGAGATTTTCGAACTGTCCCTATTGCCTATTCTTATTTTGATTGCGCAACTATATTTTTATTTAATTGATAAGGCATTGAGCATGAAAGTTTATGTTTATAGGGGTCATGGTTTACTTTGTTTTATATGATGTGATCCTTATTGTTATAGTTATTGCCCTATCGATTTTATGAAATCGTTTGTCACAATGTTTTAAACCTTTGATTAAACATGTATGCAATGGCGCGTTGATTAAACGTTTGGGTTTAATTTTACATTGATATTCATGTTTTGAAATATGGTAAGTGGCGCATTGGTATATCGTTCATCGTTTGATTTTTGGGTCGGCTGAATAATATGATTTGAAATATGTTATGATTGTTTCAACAGAGGGTTAATATGCCGGTTGTACTTTGCAATTAATATTTTGCATGGCGATAAGTGATTCCACCACCCTCGCATGCGCACATTAATGCCTCCCCTTTGATCGTTCATAGTGGTTACACCAAATGACTCTGTGTGCTGGTGTTTTCGACCCAAACCCTTACCATGTGCTCGCACCATGGCTCCAGTCGTGAGGGTTGAACCAAATGGTAGAAAGGCTCTGTTAATGTTTGACAGTGCCCGTGATGACCTTGAGGAATTTGGGTGGCTCTCGTTCATACAGAAATTTGAGGGTTTTAACCTCGACGTTTCTAGGCAATTCGCATTGACCTTTGATGGCTGTCGGTCCAAGGTCGGGGATGTTCAATTGCAAATTGACGAGCAATTTCTCAGTCTAGCTACAGGTCTGCCTATCACCGGGCAGAGATGGTCCAAAAACTGCAAGGTAGAAGAAGTCCCTTAGACTTTGGTCTTTCAGTCGCGTAAGGTTAGCTCCTGTGACAAACGTTTGCCCGTGACCATGCTAAAGCAGCGATGGCGTGACTTGTTGATGATAATTAAGCAGTTCATCACCTACAAGGGTCGATATGGGTTTGTTTTCTTACACCACCTTCATCTAATTATGGTTTTCATGGGCTTTGAGCTTAATATGCCATACTATCTGCATAGAAGCCTGTTCAAAATGTCTAAAAAATATAATAGGAACCAGGCTGATAGCAGCCTCTTTCACTATGGGCTGGTTAAAATGATTGTTGTTTGTCATCTGGGGTTACACCGAGACTGTTGGGATGATTTTCTTGCACGCAATAATTTTGTGGATTCTAATCCACCGCAGGTTGATAAACCTGTTGTGTTCGAGGAAAAAGATATACCCCCGGTTCCCTACAGTATTCTGTTACCTAAACCCTTACCCGACTCACCTATCGACCTACCCCACTCTGTTACCAAGGATGTCGAAATTGTTAAGCCTGCGGGAAAGAAGCCTAAAGCTAAACCTACTGCAAATTCCAAAGGCAAAAAGAATGCGCGGCTAATCTCTCGAATGGCGAGGAATAAACCGAAACCCCCTGTCAATCCTGACCCTATTGTGCTTAGTGAAGACTCTGATTCAGAGGTCGATCGCTTTTTTGGCAAGCAAGTATCCCTATTCGGACGGCTTGTGTGCGAAACCCCCATACGAATTCGTGTCAAACCTGCCACCTTGCTTGCAAAATGAACCAGATTACCCTGGCATTAAGCTCCCATGTGAAACCCCCGATCATATATCTAAACCCTCTCCTGCTCTATCGAAGTCTACTGTGCCACCCTGTGATCAGTGCGGCTCATGGTTAGAGAGATACTATCTCGATGTGCCTATGCTACAGTCAAAGATTAAATCTTTGGAGGACTAGGTTACACTGCTTACCCGTCAGAAGGCTGAGTTACAGACCACTGATAAAAGACAAAGAACAACATGCTCCATTTTATTTAAAAATGTGGAATCGGCCACAGCTGTGGTGAATTCTAAGCTGGTGTAATTGGATAGCCTTGTCACACAGGTATGTGTAATATCAATCATTTTTGTAAATAGTATAAGTTTATATAACAATTCAAGTTTGGTTGAATAGCTCTGTTCAGCATTGATTGGTTTCGTTACATTGTATACTCAGCCTTGCTTTGACTGAATGGAATTCTGTTTAGTTTCGATTAGATTTTGATTGATTTATTTGATCGTGGTATGGATTGGATTGGTTTGATTTGGCTTAAATTGGATGCTCTGATGTTATAAGCACAAGCTGTTTCGCATATTTGATTCTGGACACAATCACGTTTCGTTTGGATTTTATTACGATGCATATGCTATGTTTAGAGACAATTGTGATCTGGTTAACTGTTATGATGACTTGCGACTAAGCTCGAATACAGTTTGGATTATGTATAATGTGATTCTGTTTTATATACACCCAAATCGTGAATAGATACGAATCATAACAGTTATACTCAGTCGGTTGACTCGCGTTGGTTTACACCACCATGTTATCGGTTCGATTCATATTGCAATAAATATACTGTTTAAATTCGATTCGAGGAACGAAGTTGACTGTATCCAGTCTCACGATTTGTTTCTATATTAGACTCAGTCGTGATTGGTTTCGATTATTCACCCAGTTTATATTATGAATTCTGTTGATTCTATTATGCTCCTGTTTGATGACTGTGCAATTAATCACGAAATTCGTCGGGTCAATGATGTTGAGTGTGATTTCATTTAAATACAATCGAAATAGTCTACCTATTTTTACATTTGATTGAATGATATGAATCTGTTGTCATGGCTATAACGAGTCAATGATGGCTGTGTTGGATTGAATTGTATCACCTATGATATGATCTGATGTTGATTTTAATTGGATATGAGATAGTCTTGATACTATTTTGGCCCGATTTTATGGCAAAATGAAACAGAGTATTCTCATCTCTGTTTCGATTAAATCACTTTTGATTATTTTTTATATTGTTTGAGAAAATCATTTGAATCATTAGTGATTCGTTTTTAATGCTTATTGAAAGAAAATTGGATTTGATTCTTGTATGAAGATTTGATTTGATTTCTATCTGATCCTGTATGCTATTTTAGACTAGCTACAGAATCAGATGATTCTGTAGCTAAGTCTGTAGAGTCAAATTTTTATTGTTTTTCTAATGAAATACCTTTCTAACTTGATATTTTTGGTCTATTGCAGATGAATTCAAAATTACAGTGGATATGATGAGCAGTTAGGGGATATTTCAAAGATTTCACTTGCATTTTAGTTTCCTAGTTTAGTCGATTTTGGGATATTTCCTAGATTATGTAAAACTGTTTGATATTATCCACAGGGAGGTTTTACCCTGTGGAGAGACTTATATATACTTATGATTTTGTAATAAGGTTCATCGTCATTCAGGGGAGAACAAGGATATGGAGTTTTAATACAAACAGAAGCAGAATTTGGTGTTTTGTTACAGCTTTAGCTTCTCATTATATCAATATTTTGTTTCATGTTGTGTATATCAATTTGTATCTGGTTAATGACTACTTTAGCTATCTTAATCATGTGCAAGTGATATAATTTAATCACTGTAATCCATATCTGTTTTCTTCTAAGTGTTTAAAAGACATAGCAGTTGCTTAATTCAATTTGTGAATGGCAGATTTCTCTTCTTCATAAGTTGAGTTATTAAATATAAGTTTTTGCATAACAGGTTTCCCTTATTGCAGAGATTTGTAAATCATATAATTGCTATGATTTTTTATGTCTTGTTTTTCCTATAAACAACTTAAAGAGCAGCGCAGCCTATTATTTACAAGAAGCTTCTGGACTAACCGGTGTGAGTTTACTTCCGCCGAACAGCTTCAAAGTCATCATACACAGGACAAATTAGGAGTGTTTCGAGGTTAGTTAGTAACTTCTTTGTTTACTGTCCTTATTAGCAGTTTAGTTTAGATATAAGTCTAGTTAGATTTATATTAGATTGTTTAATTTCAGTAAATATATTAGATCGTTTAATTTCAGTAATTTTTATTTCTTATTCATAAAATATTAAAATCAAAAAAACATATCTCGCTGTCTTAGGACAGAAAGCACACGATTTTTGCAGGTTTTAATTAAATCTGTAGATTGTTTATATTGTAAATTTGTGAATAAGTTATAATATAACTAGTAATTAGACAACTGATTAATAGAGTTAGTGTAATAGTAATTAGTAGTATATATATAGATATAATAGTTAGAGTAGCTTATTTTTAGTTTTAGTTTATTTAGTAGTTTGTTTTAATTAGATTGGTGTGTTAGTTAGTTAGTTACTTTAGTTTGTTTTATTTGTTTTAGATAGATTAGTTAGTTTAGTTTAGTTTTCTCTTTGGTCTTCTTAGGACCTTTGAGCGGCCAACGAAGCTTTTAAACCCGTCAGGGTGGTTCATTCCAAACGGCTTGGGTTATTTAGACAACCCCGGACCGGTTCCACTCTCTCAATTGACGGACGGACAATTTCACCCGTCAACAGGAAGCTACATGAAAGTATAAATAAGAGGCGAGGCTCTCTCATTTTAATTAAACTTGAGAATATTGAATATCTATAGGTGACTAAGGTAACAAAAGGATATCTAAGCTTAATTTCAGAGGGAAGGTGAAGTAAAGAAGGTTGCAATTCAAGGGAGGATAAATTATTTTGATGTTGTTTTCTAAGGTATGCTATTTACAGGTCATCTCACCATTTTCGCAATAACTTTTTTTCTAGAATGAGTCAGACCGTGAAATTGGGAGGTCATTGAGGAAACATATCCAAGTATTTGTGATACAAATTTTGTCTTGTGGGTCATTGTATTTTTGGAGTTACACGCCGTGGAAAATAGGTTTTGTGATTAGTCTTGAAACTAGTCTAAAATAGGTGTTTTGGGTAAAAATGCCATAACTTCTTCATAAAAGATCCAAATTCAGTAAGACCAAATGTATTTTTTAGAGTATAGTGTGTAGTATTCTGTGTACAATTTTTAAATCCATACAACAAATATTCCATGCGGGGTATGCTCTACAATTTCTCTCTCTAAAATAAGCCAAAATTCAACAAGGTATGTCATTTTTGCCATAATGCCTTTTCTGAGAGGTTCCAAGTAGTGAAATATGGAAGAATTGCATAAAAGACACTGAAGAACATTTTGTACCATTTTCAGAGCTTTTTTCATTATAGGTGCATAGTTATGATTATTTCAAGTTAGGGTTTTTGACTAATCCAAAATTAGTCATGTGAGACTAAAGTAAAGTTTGATGAAAATGTTAGTCTCTTGTTTCTAAAGTTAAGGAAGGTTTGTAGGTATGTGATCATATACACCAGGTCTATTATAGAGTTACAAATCAGATTTGGATGATGAAATTGATGAGGGCTTTTGGTTGAGGTACATGTTGGGTACATGGTTGAGACAAGTAGTTGATGAGTTGGCACATACGTGAGGTGTATAGTTGATTATGTTGGTACATATTGATGATTCATAGTTGAAGAGTAGTTGATACATGATTGGTACATACTTGGTACATGGTTAGAGGCACTTGTTAGTAGTATTGTTGACACATGATTTATGGATGATGTAGCATACTTGTATTGGTATATTATTAGAAGCACATATTGATCTTGGTGATGATTATGAGTTGTTGTGTTATGCTTGGTTGATGCACATCTTTTAGAGTTGTCTTGGTGATTGATCTTGGTGAGTAGATCTGATTTGGTTGATAAGATTGATGAGACAAGTTGTTGTGATAGGTTGTTTGAAAAGGTTGTTGTGACAGGTTATTCGTACAGGTTTGGTGCATGGTTGATGCACTCGTTGATCGTATAGATTGAGGTGCAGGTTGGTGCATGGTTGATGCACTTGTTTATGGTACAGGTTCATTACAGGTTGTTTGGTACAGGTTGGTGCATGGTTGATGCACTTGTTTATGGTACAGGTTGATGCATGGTTGATGCATGGTTTAGGTTATTGGTATAGGTTGTTTGGTGTAGGTTGATTGGTACAGGTTTACAGCAGTATATCTCAGAGTGATAGTGTGACAGTGGTTCCATCATTCTACTTATACATTAGGGCGGTTGGACGAGGCAAGGACATGTGGTTGTAGCCACCTTTCAGTATTAGTTGGAGAACATAGGGGGTTGTAGCCAGATAATTAGGGAGTTGGAGCTTCCCTCAGGTTGTATCCTGAGAAACTAGGGGGTTGGAGGCTCCTTCCAGTTGCAATTGGAAAACAAAGGAAGTTGGTGCATCCAATGAATGTAATTCTTAAATACATATAAGAAAAAGAATTATGTGGTTTTCTCCCGTTTTGGGTTTCCACGTAAAACACTGGTGTATTGTGTATGTGTGTGATTGCTCATTTATTCATTGTTTATTTACTCTGCAACTATTGGATGATAATGCTACATTGATATAACACTTTCATTTTATGGTGAAAAAGGATTAAATTGCTCTATTACTGATTCACCCCCCCTCTCAGTAATCCAACACCTTATACACCACATAAATTTTCAAATACAAGATGATTCCAAATGAAAATGTCTCCTTGGTATATAAAGGAGACTAGGAGGTACAATTACAACTAATGGATCCAAGACGACATAAATAAAATAACATTACTAATGTAATATTCCAGAATTAAGGGGTAATGTGCCACTATTTAGGGCTTAATAGGTGTGGAGGAAAAACATGGTTTTTTTTACTTGCTGAAAAAAAATCAGCCTGACCCAGTTCTTATTTGGGGAGAAAAGATAAAATCATCACCTACAAGAAAGTTCACAACGCATGTTGTCAAAGGCGTCGCGAACTCTAACAATCCGACAAATTTGAGCTATGGAAAGGATGACATCTATCAGGGAAGGTTCGAATGGTCTCCTAGGCATTAGTTGGATATGAGGGACATGTGTTCCATCTCCAGATCAAGTAGAATGACCTGTTTCAAAAGGCGTTTATCACAATATACAAGATCCCAAAAAATAGGAATTTGTTAGGTTTTTTGTTGGAATCTTTTGTAACAAGAATCTTAAATGGAGGAGGATCCTATGTAGCTCCTTGGTTTCAACCTCCTTAGGGTAAATAGAAATTATTCACTATATATGGATTATATTTTGATAAGGAAAGGGTTGGAGTGTAGGAAAAAGACTATTACTATTTTGTAAACTCTCAGGCTCTGTATATCTGGATGGAGGATTCTTGTGTAGTCAAAGATCAGCTTGTGCTTCTTTCTTTGTTCATTTTATTTTCCTTGTTGCTCTAATGGAATATTGATTGATAAAGGATTTATCAACAGCTTTGTTAGCAGAGTTATGCAGTGGATGATTTACTATGTATTTTGTGAAGCATCTCTTCTTGAAGAAAATATTTATTTCTTGATTAGAAGGATCCTAATTAATGAAATTTCGGCCATATGAATGTGTCAATCAAGCCTACTGTGTAATTGATTGTTCATCTTGATTTTTTTTTCATTTTCTTCTATTCATATTTCAAATATGTGTTGGTTGGATATTATGATAGCCCCTTTTGTTGGAATATAGTCTTTGGAATTTTGTGCATTTGTTCAGGCTTTGAACCTTATTAGTTTGATCCATTTTTTTAATATAATCACTCATCCAACTCTAAACATTCTTATGGGTACTAGGATTACACTTAAAACAATCTAAGTGTGACTCTCGGTGCTAACAACTCCCACAACAGAGTCATAATCTAAAACATCTATTGAGCTAAAGCTAATAGAGGTGACTAGATTATACCAAGACTCAAGCAATGAACACAATAGTGTAATAGCCTTATCTTCATCTTTGAATTTAAATTCCATACTAGTCAATTGAACTATAAGGGTATTACAGGTATTTAAATGGTCAACAACTCGTGTACCTTCTTTCATTCACAAATTGTATAATTGCTTCTTCGAGAAAAATATGCTCGTCAAATACTTCGTCATATACAGAATTTCCAACTTGCTCCATAAGCCTATTCTTGTATCCTCTCCTACGATATTAAATAGAACTTCATCTTCCATACATAAGAGAATGGTACTAGGTGCTTTTGTGTCCAGTTATTCCTATTCCTCATTCGTCATGCTTGCCAGTTTCTTTGTCCTACCTCCCAACGCTTTTTGCAACCCTTGTTGCACCAGCAGATCGAGCATCTTGAGCTTCCAGAGCTCAAAGTTGTTTTTTCCACTAAACTTTTCCACTTCAAACTTAGAACTTAGAACTTTATCCATTTTCTCAAACCCTCTACCAAATCATAGTCAAGCCCCTTGCCAATATTTTGCTTGGACATANGATATAAGGGTGGCACTACCTTAAGCTTCACAGGGGGTGCCACATTTGAGATTGGCACTCCTCCAAGGCTTGATGGGGTCTCTATTGTTGTGACTTACGTTGCTTTAGTGTGGAAGGGGAATGCCACCTTTTCAACACTCCTCCTGATTGGATAAGCACACCCTAAACACTGAAAAAATAAGGTTTCTTAAGGGTGGAAGCATCAACGCTCCTCTAACACGGCCTAGGGAATGCCAATGTGGGAAAGGTCCAAATTCGCCTGATATATAAATTCGAGTTGCCGAATGAAGGACCAGATTCGCCTGATATGTAAATTTGAGCTGCCAGATGAAGGACTAGATTACATCGACGAATGGGCACTTGGCCTTAGACATCTCCTCAAGGGCCTTGGATACTTCATCTTGACACTTGACGATAACCATGAGCTATATTTTTGGTAAATTCTTCCTTCGGCGCATTTCAATCACTTGGTAGTTAGATGGACTTTGATCTCTATCCTTTCATCAACATTTGGACAGAGCGATGGAATCTATGGTGCTTCGTTTACATGCAACGGGGATATCATGTGGGTTCTCCTGTTTCATGGCACTTTATGCGTTGCGCTGCCTAGGTGATGTCGATTACTTGGTTGATATATTGGTCGGAGTTGTGACTTGGCATTTATTGGTATATCTCGAGCTTTGACATTGGCACTTATGATTATAGCCTAGCTCTCGATCTTGGGTGTCCTTCAACATAGAATTTTTGGCTTCAAAGGCCAACAATTACATAAACGAGCACATATATTATTTTATAAAGAGCATTAAAACCTACATACATAGGCCGAGAGCTAGCCAAATCTAAAAATTTTAACAAACAATTTTATATAAAAAAATGTAAATTCAAACACCAAACCACTACGAAATAACATGGACTGCTCGACTTTAGCCAAATATGACAAATGCAAATTTGAGCGCTAACAAATAGATATATAACAGTTCTCATTCAGTGACATAAAATTGATTACAATTAATGTGCTCATATCCCTATTCTAATTCTAGCTGATTTGATCCAACTAAATACAGAATAATAGGGACCATAAAATCTTCTCAATATCTAATATGTGTGTAAATTGGTTGGCATATCTCAACACTTCTAACTTATCATAATTGTTGAAAGTAGTATGTATTGTATTCATTTTATCATTAATTGAATATTAATTTGTGTTGATTTGATGTAATATTTTTATTTGAATATGTCGGTTTACACACTTGGTCATGCTAAAAAAATTTTGATAATTTTTTTAAACCTCTCAAAACTGCTTACACAATTTTATCCCAAAAAATTATAATATAATATTTTCATTTCAATAAAAAATTGAAAAATGTAATATAGTTATCCAAAATATTTATGAATTCTCAAACATCACTTCACTTCTTGATTTAACAACAGTGATGACCAATATCCAACCTACTAAGCACCATTAAATAGTGCTGCAGATAGATTATTGACCGTCGAACCTGAATTGCTTTCATTAAATGCTGCTGCAGATGAATTATTGGCTGTCGAATCTGATTTGCTTTCACTCTGAAGCAAGTAGATTACAAGATGTGTAATCTGAATTACTTTCACATCTAACTGACAATAATCCACCTACCGCAGCATAGCAAGGCTGGATATTGCTCCCCGCGACCAAATGCTCAATTCACATAATTCTCAACTTCACATCGTAATCTCGCAATAATGGCGAAATGCTGAATTCACACGCTGCGCATTGAATAAACATCGTCCTCGGAGTCTTCCACCTGTCTCTACTAAAACATCGTCCTCGAATTAAAATATCATTCAATTCCTCATTGTTTAATCCCTTACATGGCTGTTTCATCTCTCCTGCTTCTCCGCCGAGCATATACACGCGGCAATTTTGCAAACGGAAGGCCAACTTTCACTGTACTTCGTTCCAAAAAAATATCTCACATATGACATAGTCGCGGCTCGCAGGGCCGCACAATTTACGGGTGCAGCATGTAATAGTCGCGGCTCGCAGAGCCGCAGAATTTGGAGATTGATGAAGACCTAAAGGGTAAGGATTAGACCCATCATTGTCGATTCCATTCTAGGAGTTTGAAGTCAGTGGATTTCTAATCCGAGAACATTTCAATAAATTGTGATTTGAGGATTTGAGAATGACATGGTTATAATAAGTTTTCTAAAGCATTTTGATTCTTTGAGTAAATAACAAAATGTCTGTATTAGTTATGTTTATTTACATTGAATTTTCTTGTGCATACTATTCATTATATTCTTTGATTTGTAACATATGGGCTACATCACTTTGTGTATCACTCTTTCACTTCTCTCGATTTTTCCAACTTTTACAGTCTTTCTTCGAGAGTCTGAAGCCTTGCCTGCGAAGGTTTGTTCTCTAGCCCTCGTTAGTCCACAAGCCTAATTTGTGGTGTCTTTAAATCTTTTGTAATTTTGCATCACTTTGTTTGACTCTTTGGATTTTTTCAACTTCTACCAACCTGGTCTTGGATGGTTTGTTTTCTAACCCTAGTTAGTTCACAAGTTTACTTTGTGGGTCTTCAAATATTTCATTTCATAACTTTGACTTTTGATTCCTTATACCTTGTGATTCTAACAAACTTAATCATTGATAATAACAATTTCATTTATAGAAATTTGAAGAGTCTTGTGTGTGGTCCTCTCCTTAGCAAAATCTCACTTTATAGGCATCCTCCTCTCTCCAACCTTTTCCTTGTAAACTTCACTCAACATGCATTTTAGTATGATAGAAATGTATCAAAGTGATTTCCATGAACCACAACAATGTGTGGTCCTCTCCCTCGCAGAATCCCACTTTATATGCATCCTCCTCTCTCGAACCTTTTCCTTGTAAACTTCACTCAACATGCACTTTAGTATGATAGCAATGTATCAAAGTGATTTCCATGAACCACAACACCATAGCAAAATGGCATTCCAACTTATAATATTCTTTTGTCTTATTTAGAAACCTTGAGTGGCTATCCATTACAGTTAAATTGTTTTATAGATGTAGGAT
>JASDQU010946549.1:33190-54948 GCA_032191745.1 Picea mariana | reverse complement strand
ACTGATATACATGAGATTTTATTTGGAGGGATTCATAAGGAGCTATATGAGTGGCTGGACAGATTAGCAGATACCTAGTTTGAGATCAGATCTAGACCGCCTGTGGTTTGGATGTTGGCGCTGATCAAGAAGGTCAGGAGAGTTGATAACGCCATGTTGAGAGCAGTATATCACTGGTTTGATAGTACCATTGGAGGTTATATCACTGAGTTTTCTATTGAAAGAGTAGAGTCATATAGCCAGGTAGAGAGGTATTTCTTTAAGGGACCTAGGGAAATTTTTTTACATTTTCTGAAGTTAAAGATCAATATGTTACTGCATGAGAAGAACATCTTGAAGATACAGTAGTGGGTCAGACTGAAATCTAATGTTCAGAAATTCAGATAGCGATAGGGACAAAGAGTTTGGACACACGCATAGTGGGAGAATCTTTAGAGAAGTCCCTTTGGCTAACTTGTTTGAGCAAGATCACGAACCTCTTCTACAGGAAGAAAGGTTCTACAGTGGAGAAGAAGAAGAGCCACTGAGCGAGTAACATTTAGATTCTGCTAGGGAAAAGGAAGAGAGGAATGAAGAACCTCGCCAAGAAGAGTCAGAAACTTTAGGAACTGCGTTGGCTATTGAAATAAGTACTATTTCTCTTCCTATTGTTTCAACAACATTAAGTAACCAGAGTAACCTAAGTTATCAGAGCACTCAGAGCACTGGTACAAGTGGTTCAACACACACTCAGTTAGGAAACCTATGAAGATCTATGGCATATGAGATGAGATTACCCACCTTTAGAGGATATAGATCTGAAGATCCTGATCAACATTGGTTCCTGTGTGAAGATGCATGGAGTATTAAAAAAATCACTAATGAAGCAATTAAGAGAACTCAGTTTAGTACTACCCTGAGGGACAACACACTGAGATGGTACATGAAACTTGTCCAAGGAATTTCACAGCCTAAACCGCTGAATGAGATCAAGAATGCGTTGGTTGTAGAATTCAAGAAACCCAAGTTGGAGTCACAATGCATTACAGAGTTGAAATAAATCAAGCAGAGAATAACTGAAACTGTTTGGGAGTTTGATCAGAGGTTTAAAACCTTAAAGAGTCGAGTGACTTTTCAAATCCCAGACGAGCAAAACAAGGAATGGTTCATTGCTTCCCTCTTACCACACATCAGAGTCCCTCTGATGCAACAGAATATTGCTTCACAGGCTGAGGCACTGGAGATTGCCATGAAGCTAGAATCAACCCCTATGGGAGAATTCAGCGCATGTATGAGTCAAATTTTAAGTCAGTTAACTAGCTTGTGTCTACAGGTCGAAGATATGAAGAAAGACAAGGGAAAAGATAAAAGAAAAGACGTCTGGTGTATCAGATGAAAATTGAAAGGCCATGACAAGGAGAATTGTCCCCTACTTCATGAGTACTTAGCGTCTAGAGCTCCAAGCCATTTGAAGCAAGTTACGTTACCTTGGTGCGAGGTATGTAGAAATAGACATCGCCTTGGTGAGTGCTATTACATGAAAAAATATGTTTAGACACCTACAAATCTGTATTGCCTGTTCTGTAGGTTAGTAGGGCATGATGATAGGGATTGTAGGGCCTATGATCTCATGTATGAAAGGTCAAGGGATATATACAATATTCAAGGTGAAGTACAACAAGAAGGGAGCACTATGGAGTATAATTCCCCTGGAAGAGGAAAATTCAACCCTCACGGTGGATTCAAAGGAAGAGGACGAGGAGGAGGCATGGGTCGAGGTCAAGGTCAGATCATTTGTTACAAATACACACAACCAAGACATTTGGCAAGGGACTGTCAAAACCCTTATACCACTTGCAGTTACTGAAACTCATTTGAGCATGTCATTGAAGATTGTCCTACGTTGTTAGCCAAACTTCAGGAGAGACAAGGAGGAAACTAACAAGTACAACTAATCACATAAGATCCTTGTAGAGTGGATCCCAGAGTCACTGTAATCACTAGAGGAGGCGTTGTTATAGGATAAGACAAGGTGACTCTAGGGAAGACTACAAAACAATTAGGAGTCGGGAAAGCTGTAGATAAGACAAGAGAGTTTGATCCAAAGAAAGAGAAATAAACATTTAAGGAAGCAAGAAAATAATTCAGGAGAGATCAGGCTTCTTAATCAAAGGCTCGACCAGAAGTAAGAGAATGTGGAATGCGTCTGGCATTTGATCAGTCTGCTTCACCCAGAGAAGGAAAAGAGGTAAGTAAGATTATGGAATTCTTATGCACTTGCATTAATTTGATAAAAGATGAAAGCGTTGTACAAGAGCTACAAAACTTGATCAGAGAGTATGAGCTAGGAAATGTAGATCCCTTACTGACTAGAGCAGTAAATCAAGTATCCAAAAAGTGAATGAAAAACAAGGAACTACATCTGAATGCTCATATCGAAGATTATGATATAGATTATATGGTCCTCAACTTAGGGTCAGAGGTGAATGTCATGACGAAGCAGACTTGGGCACTGATGGAAAAACCTAATTTGATATATTCCCCCATCAGGCTTAGGATGGCCAATCAACAGGCTGTGAGCCCCTTCAAAAGACTGGAACATGTCCTTGTGGATATCGATGGGGTCTGAACATCTGTGGACTTCGAGGTGATTGAGATAGTCGATGATAGTTGTCCTTACCCCGTGTTGTTAGGAATTGATTTGGAGTTCAATAATTCTATTGTTGTTGACTTGAAGAAAAGAAGAATGGTGTTTGAAGGTGATGGCCTTAGGGTCATCGCACCTTTGGATCCTGATGAAGGTCCCATATACACAGAGCCCATTAGAGAAGAAGACCGCACATGAGTTGGAGAATATATACAAACTGACAGCAAGACAACATGACTACATTAATCCTATAGTAGATCGGAATTTAAGTTGACGAAGTGACAATGCATGTTCATCAGACTTAGAAGAAGCATTGGAGAACTGGCATAATAAAATGTATGAAGTATCTACATGAAGATGTGCTAGATTGACAAGAGAAGTTCATTGGATCGGTACAACAGTAAGTAATTTTCCCACATTTGATGGTTTGAATCACTTAGAAACTTTCTTACTAGAATTTGAAGAAACAATACTAGTACAACAGAGACTGTTGGCACTTGACAAGGCCTTGAAATATACTCCAGCAAGATGGTGGGGAACACATAAAAGTAACAAAGTGAACTGGATGCAATGTCACACTTTGATGACAGTGCAATTTCTAGAACAAGTTGAAGGATGCGAATTTAGGTACACAAGTCAAAGTTGTCCGAAAGACCATGTGCGAGGTTGTGAGGAGGCCTAGAACAACATTCCTCAAGAGCAGTGGGTGCATAAATTTGTTAACATTATGGAAACAACGCCTATCAATTGGTATCTTCAAGCAGAACTGTGCCTCATCACTGCATATTGGCAAGGTATGACTCAGAATTTTGTAGCTACATTTTTATTTGAAAGTGAACACCCTCAGGTAGATCAATCTTTACAGGTAGTAAGACAAAAAGTATTTGAGGAAGCACCTAGCCTCCCTTTTGATCAAGAAGAGGATGTATGGACTGCACCTCTTCAGAGATTGAAAATATGTTACAATATCAATGCCAATGAAGACGATGATCCTAGGAATGTGAACATCACATAAACGGAAGGACGAAGATACATAGAGGGACCAGGAGTTGAGCTACCCTTTATTGGACAGCCAATTAAAATCAAGAAAGTCAACATTGGAACAGAGCAAGCACCTAAGCTTGCTAACATTGGAGATTACTAGGATGATGCCACTATTGATAAGATCACAGAGTTACTGCATGAATATTAGGACTTGTTTCAAACCAAGTTCACTGATATGAAGGGCATTAAATGGCCCATGGGAGAGATGAATATCCCCTTGAAACTGGATGCAAGGCTAGTCAATAAAATACCCTACAGACTGAACCCTAAATATAAGGAGAAAGTGAAGATTGAATTAGACAGAATGCTGGAAGCAGGAATCATAGAACCTGTTGAAGAATCAGAGTGGATTAGCCCTATGGTGGTTTAGGATAAGAAAACATGAGAGATCAGAATCTGTGTAGATCTCAGGAAGTTGAATGATGCATGTCTACATGATCCATTCCCTACACCATTTACTGACGAAGTGTTAGACAATGTAGGAGGACAGGAAGTCTACTCCTTCACCGATGGATTTTCGGGATACCATCAGATCAAGATTTCCAAGGAAGACCACCATAAGACCACATTTTCAATAGAATGGGGATCCTACCAATACACAGTGATTCCTTTTGGATTGAAGAATGCACCAACTATCTTTTCTAGGGTAGTGGTCAAAGCATTCAAAGAGTTTTTACATAAATTTCTGGAAGCATATTTTGATGACTAGACTATTTTTAGCTTAATGAAAAATCAGATTGAATGTTTAAGACTAATGTTGGATAAGTGCAGGAAATGTCATATTGCCCTGAACCTGAAGAAATGCATTTTCTTTTCACCCTTTGGAGTGTTTCTAGGCCATATTGTATGTAAGTAAGGATTGTTGGTAGATCCATCTAAGATTGCCATTATTGTCGATTTACCCCCTCCTACTTCAGTCAAACAGTTGTGCACTGTGCTGGTACATACTAGATACTACAGGAAGTTCATTAAGGGCTATGCATAGATCACAACACCTATGGAGAAGATTTTGAAAAAAGATTGTCAATTTCAATGGACAGAAGAATTCCAACAGAGCTTTGACACACTAAAACAGAAAATGGTACTGCGCTTATTCTGGTTTTCCCATATTGGAGCAAGGAATTTCATGTGCATGTTGATGCATCCTCTATTGCATTAGGAGCAGTTTTAGCACAACCAGGACCAAGAGACATTGACCACCCGTTAGCCTTCGCTAGCGGAAAACTATCTACAGTTGAAATCAATTACACCACCACTGAGAGAGAAGGGTTAGCCATGGTTTATGCGCTGCAGAATTTTCACCACTACTTGTTGGGAGGACACTTTAAGATGTTCACTGATCACTTTTCACTGAAACACCTAGTCAACAAGCCAGTGTTGGGGGGAATAATATGTAGGTGGATTCTGTTATTTTAGGAACATGATTTTGAAATTGTGGTAAAACCAGGAAGGATGAAAAAAGGACCTGACCACTTGTCGAGGTTGGAACATGGAGAGGAACCTACTAGTTTGGAGGATACACTGCCAGATGCACAGTTGTTGGCCATTATAAATATTGATTATCACTTCACCAAGATAGTCGAGTTCCTGTCAACAGGAATGGCACCTCCGGGATATATAGTCACTCAGAAGAAACAACTAGTAGTGCGTGCTACCGATTTTTCACTTACAGCTAGACAACTATATAAGATAGGACTTGATGAGATCCTGAGAAGATGCGTTATGGAGGCAGAAAGACCACTAATTTTAGCAGAAGCTCATGAAGGCATCGCAGGAGGACACTACGTCGGAAAAGCAACAATGCATAAGGTTCTGCGAGCTAGCCTCTGGTGGCCTACTCTACACAAAGATGCTAAAGAATACTACAGAGCATGTGATGTATGCCAAAGAGTTGGGAAACCATCCAGAAGAGATGACATGCCATTAGAACCCCAGCTAACCTTACAAGCCTTTGAGAAATGGGCCATTGACTTCGTGGGACCTATCAACCCACCAGGGAAGCGTACAGGAGCCAGATACATCATCACTGCGGCAGAGTATTTGACAAGATGGGAAGAAGCCAGAGCAGTTAAGGACTGTAGTGCAACTACATCCGTGAGTTTCATATTTGATGATATCATAACCAGATTTGGATGCCCGAAGATCCTGATGAGTGATCAAGGTACACACTTTATTAATAAGAATATTGAATCCTTGACTCAGGAATTTGAGGTCCATCATCAGAAGAGCACACCCTACCATCCACAAGCGAATGGGACAGTCAAAGAGTTCAATAAGATCTTGGAGACTACGCTGATAAAGATTTGCAGTGTGAACAGGGATGACTGGGATTTCAGAGTACCAGCAGTGTTATGGGCCTATAGAACTACTTCTAAGAAGTTGACAATGCAGACCCCCTTTAAGTTGGTTTATGGTCTAGAAGCAGTTGTACCCATGGAATATTTAGTTCCTAGATTAATAATTGTAGCTTTTACAGATATGGATGACACTAGCGTTGTTCAAGAGAGGCTCATGTAGTTGGTCGAACTAGAAGAAGAGAGATTTATTGTAGGATTCCATCAGTAGGTTCAAAAGGAAAGAGAAAAGGCCTACCATGACAGACAGATCAAGAAAAAAACATTCAGGCAAGGAGATATGGTATTGGTCTATGACAACAAGTTCATAAGCATCCAAGGAAGTTCATAACACATTGGCTTGGGCCATATGAGGTTGCCTATGTTACATAAGGAGGAGTTGCGTAGTTGAATACTTTGAATGGAGAATGGAAGGAAGGATTGGTGAATGGGAGCCAGTGGAAATTGTACTATGACAACTAGCTGCCCCAGAGATCTTAGTAAAATCATAAGGAGAAGGGTCTAGGTACCAGGTGTAGTTGAAACTGGGTACTAGACACAAAAAAGACAGTCTGCACACAGTGGGGGAGGATAGAGCAGAAAGCATAGGCTTCCCTGCGCAGTATGAAGTCAAAGTAAAACATAGAGGTTCATATCAAAGTACCTCGGGACAAGTCACAGGTGAGTGTTGGGGGCTTGTTGGCCCTTGGGTATGGAAGGAAGAGAATATTAAGGGAGAAAAGGAGAAACACGAACTTCACAGAAGGAAGGTTGACTGAGATCAGGTCAAAGTGGTTAAAGAAGCAGAAAAGATGGAGCGAAGTAAGAGAAAGCAAGTCGTTGGATGAGGAGATCAAGGAAGATAAATCAACAAGGAAGATGGATCATGGGAAACTAGGCAAGAGGAAAAATATGATGTTGGATGCTTTGGAGCACCTCATGGGAAGGAAGGAAAGACAGGCTGGCAAAGCCCTGAAAACACGGGTCAAGTTGACTTAGGGTTTTAGACAACTAGGGTTTTTGTATCTAGGGTTTTGACACCTAGGTTTCGGCCTAAGGTTGTCGGTGAGTTATTGTAATGTATAAAGGAAGGTCAAGAGGACCTGGGAGGGGTTCGTTGGTTAGATGTGATGATGAGAAATTGTTGTTATTGGGAGAAGAGTATTGTGTGGTGAGAAGAGTCTGTGTTGTAATATCTTCAGCTAGGTGCGAAGATCAATCCTATAGCTGGGTGCACAGGGAAGGGAGATAGAGGAAAGAGAGAAGAGAAGAGAGAAGAAGAGATATCTGCAAGCCAAGAGCGTAGATAGAACTATATGATTTATATAATATCAAGAAACACAGTTCTGTGGACACAACCCTAGGGAGAGGGTGAACCACGTATATATTGTTGTTGTGTGGGGCATGTTGTGTTCTTTGTCTTCTGATTGCTCTTCTATTGCATTAGTATGTTAGATTTGATATATAACTATGTGAAGTAGGTTAATGCTTGATAAGAATAACTAGGCTGCTATGTGTTGTTGTTGTATTGGATCCACTTTACATTTCCTCTGGTTGTAGACATCTGTGTCCTGCAACCCCCTATAGCTACTTCGTGTGAGACTGCATCTGCTTCGCAGGTGTTGTCGAAAGGGCCAATAGTTAGGGCTTGAGGGTGCACCATTAGAGCTGAAACCTGGGTCTGCCCTTGTGCCAACAGAGACAACTGGCGGTGAAGAACCAAGAGGTATCAGCACTCCAAGGTCATGAAGGAAGCACAAATTATCTCAAGAGACAGCTTCTGGAAGCACAATATACGATTGTGCAGCTACGCGAAGTGCAGAGGATGATGGAGGAGGATAAAATGAAAACACTACAAGACGCACAGAGCAATCCGGGAGAAGGTCCATGTGCAGGAGATACATGATGAGTGGACCCTTGTTTTGTATTCTCAGAAGTGACGTATGTTTTGATAGTTTTCCCTGTTTGTTGTGAGAATTTTCACGTTCTCAATGTAACCAGGTTGGTTGGCCAAGGTGTTGGTAGTGTTTATTGTATGTAATCTAAGCCCAGTGAGAACCTTAATATATGAAATTTTGAAAATGTTTTTCCTGAATGGATTCTAGTCATAGCAGTTGAATGTATCATGTTTCCTCTTTGTGTGTAAATCTACCGTGTTATTATCTAAGCTTCTCGTAAATTATGTGATTTTGTAATTATTGTTGTTTTGAGTTGTTTTGTAAGTTCGTTGATATTTTCCTTTAGAAAATTCCGATGTCGATTGATGCTGATGTCGCGTCACTAACTCAGGGCCCATTAAATAAAACCTAGAACTCATCTTGTGGGTAAGGGTTGCACTCGGGGACTTCGTTTACGTCAAACGCGCTAAATTGAGCTAGATATTGTGACTGTCGATGCTGAGTAAGTATCGGGGATCAACAAAATATACATCTTTGCAAAGAAACTCTCCTACTGAAACGCAGAATTTCAATTGTGACCTTGACCTCGTGCCCTGGTAAATCCTAGGGTTCTCTAGTGCACCGCCATGGCAGCTCAAGGAGGGGAGCCGTTGCCCCCTCCTTCCCCCTCAACCTCTTTTCAGAAGCTGGTTGCAGCTTGCAGCAAGAAGTCGACCCCTACATCACCCCCGAGCTTTGTCAAGAAACTAGATGCTATTCCAGAGATCGATCTGCCGCCCGAACTCCCAATGAAAGTAGCCCTATCCCTCTCTGAACGCGGACTTGTTGGCCAGTTCATGGGGCTTTGGCCCTCAACCATATCCACAGACAACTAGATACAGCGAAACTGGAGGCCGCTGATCACAAACAGTGTTACATGCTATGTGGTCGGGTGACGATACTTCATTTTCAAATTTATCTCTCAGGAGGATAGAGACTTGATCTTCAGAAATGGCCCGTACTTCATGGGCACCCAAGGACTGTACTTAAATCGATGGACCCCAAGCTTTGACCCTACTTTAGAAGTTCCCAAGGATGTTCTGGTCTGGGTCAGACTCTTTAACCTCCCGATTCACTACTGGAACACCATCTCGCTTCAGGCAATAGGGAATGGTATAGGATGCTACATTGACCAAGCAGAGCCAAGAGACCAGTACTCCTGTGCGCAAATCTGTGTGGAGGTTGACCCGGAGGTAGGTCTGCCCGAAGCAATAAAACTAAAATTCGGTGACTGGCACCACTACCAAAAGCTGGATTACGAACAACTCCCATTCAAGTGCAGAGGCTACCACGAATATGGCCACTTCCAAAGGAACTGCCCAAATATTCCCCCCACAGAGAAAGTAGGGGAAGAAGGCTGGCAAAAGGCTCGGAAGGGGAAATCCAAAGCGAAGGGTCAAAGAAATGAACAGACAAACCCACCAATCGCCAAATCTTCAGGGACCAAGGAAACAGAGAACAACTTCAGTATCCTGGCTAAAGAAGTGGAGGAAGGGGAGCCAGCTCCAAGTAAAGAAGTGCAAGAAAGAGCGAAGGGAGACCAGAACTCCAAAGACAAGGGAAATCAGCCAGCAGAAGAAGAAGGGGTGCAAACAAACTCCCCCCAAAGGATGGAAGGCAGTCAGAACATAGAGGAAGGGGAGATCTCCATAGGCAACAACTCAGACGAGGCAAATGAAGTTTGGGTCACTCCAAAGAAAACAGGAAGAGGCAGGAAACAAAAAAAGTTGAGAGGGACCAGGAAACCTACAAAGATGTCCTCAACGGGTCACAACCCACCATCAAGCAGCTAATTAGCATTCGTCACACAAGGAGGCAAGACAAAGCCTCCCAAGGAGGCCATCCCTCCCCTCAAGGTTTATAATGATCATAACCTCCTGGAACTGTAGAGGAATGGGCAACAAAAGGAATGAAGAAGCGCTCAAGGATATTATCAAAGCTTCGAAAGCAAGCATCCTACTGCTCCAGGAGACCAAAATGAGCCAACAAGATGCTCTTAAAACCTTGTCAAAGGTATGGAAAGGAAGCCTTGGAGTTACTGGGAATGCCAGAGGTGCCTCAGGAGGAATCTGCACATTGTGGAATGCCTCCAAAATAGATCTGCTCAACTCTGACACATGCATGCACTGGATACACACCAAATTCCTTCATAAAGACTCAAGTTACCAGGTAAGTGTTTTTAACATCTATGTCCCACAACATTTGGGGGAAAAAAAACATTGTTGGGAGTCCTTACAGGACTACCTTCAGCAAAATAGTCTCAATAATATCATCCTTGGTGGGGATCTAAATGTAACTTTAGCTCAGGAAGAAAAGAGAGGTGGTTCAATAGTGAGAGACCTGGCTAGAGAATGGGTAGAGGACTTAGCCTCAATCTGGGATCTCCTCGACATAAAACCAGTCAAGGGACTTTACACGTGGACCAATAAGAGGATCGGTCTTGGGCACATAGCAGCTAGACTCGACAGATTCCTAGTACAAAGCTCCCTCTTGCTGCTAGGACTCGAAGCAAAAGTAGAAATTCTGCCCCACAGTGTCTCTGATCACAAGACGATTCGACTAGAGATTAAAAAAGATCAAGTCAGAGGGCCCATTCCTTTCAGATTCAGCCCAAATTGGATACAAGACAAAGACTTCCTGGACCTAGTTACTAAAACTTGGGCTAGTGCTGTTCAAGGCTCAACCTTTTATGTATGGGAGGAAAAAATCAGAAGATTAAAAATATCTCTGAAGCTTTGGGCAAAGAACCAACCAAGCCCAATAGCAGTGTGGCTAGCAGCCCAAGCCTAGCTCGAGGCCCACCAGCTGGAGATGGAACAACAGGAGGTCACTCCTAAAACCTTGCAACAGGAGGATAGCCTTCAAAGGAAATGAAACAAAGCCTGTAGAGCGGAGGAAGACTATTGGAGGCAAAAATCAAGAAGCTTATGGCTAAAAGAGGGAGATAGGAACACAGGCTACTTTCACAAACAAGCAGAAGCAAGGAAACAATACAAGACAGTGACAGAAGTTCAAGTCCAGAATAAAAAAATTGCATATCCAGAGGGCGTAAAACAAGCATCCTACAAAGCATTCGAGACGCTCTACACATAACCAAAAGGAACAGAAATGGACCAACAGAGGTACCCTCTCACTGTTATCCCAAGGTTAATAAATGAGGACACCAATAGCAAGTTGACTAGGGAGGTAACACAGAAAGAGATAAAGGAGGCCCTCTATCAGATGAACCTAGACAAGGCCCCGGGACCGGATGGATTCACTGCTAGATTCTATCAGCAGTGCTGGAATATAATCGAAAAGGATTTAACCAAAATGATCAAGAAATCGCAGCAAAGCAACAAGCTAGGAGGAAGCACCAATTCATCCTTGCTAGCACTCATCCGAAAGAAAAAGGAGCGTTTTCCTTCAACTGATTCAGGCCAATCTCCCTATGCAACACAAGCTATAAAATCCTCACCAAAGTTATAGCCAATCAACTCAAGGCACTCCTCCTTCTCATCGTTCCTGAAAACCAAGGCGACTTTGTCAAAGGAAGGCATATTGCCGATAACATCATCCTGGTTCAAGAGGCTATCCACTCCAGTGTCCGAAGGAAAGAAAAAGGTATGGTTATTAAACTGGACCTCGCTAATTCATTTGATAGAGTCAGACATGAATTCCTATTTGAAGTCATGAGGAAGTTTGGGTTTGACTCAAAATTTGTAAAGTGGATAAAAGCCTGCATCGGTTCACCATGGATAGCCCCGTTGGTGAATGGAAAGGTAACAAAATTCTTCAAAGCCTCCAGGGGCTTAAGACAAGGTTGCCCCCTCTCGCCCCTGCTCTATGCAATTCAAGCATCTGTCCTAAGCTACCAGCTGGGGAACTCCCAAGTTCACAAAAATCTCCAGGGTTTAAGAATAGTGCAAGGGGTGAAATATATAAACCATGCACAATTCACGGATGATACGCTGCTGATGGGAGGAGCAAGTCCGATAATAGCAAAAACGTTTAAGGAAGAACTGGACGCCTATGCAGCAACCTACGGAAGTGAAATCAGTCAGGCCAAGAGTAACATCTATGGATGGAATATCACTCCAAACGAAATGCTGGGAATAACAAAAGTTCTAGGGATGGAGGGGCACACAAACTGGGAGGCCTTTAAATACCTAGAAATCACTATATTTAAATCTGCCCCTAGGACTTCTCACTGGAACCATATTTTAGAAAAACTCAAGAATAAATTCTCCACATGGAGGGCGAATTGGTTAAATTTAGCAGGGAAGGCAATTCTGATAAAGGCTGTGGTGTCTAGTATCCCTATCTACCAGAGCTCGCTATTGTTAGCCCCGGCCACAGTGATCCAAAAAATCGAAGCTTTTCAAAGACGCTTCCTGTGGGAAGGAGGCAAGCAGGAAAGAAGGAAGTTGCACTTGATTAGCTGGGAAAAAACTTCAAAGCCCTTCCTGGAAGGGGGACTCAACTTTAAAAAAACAAAAATTCAAAATCTGGCCTTGGGTGCAAAGATGCTCTGGAAGATGGTCACTGGAAAACCTTCTTGGAGTAAACTCGCGCTTTAGAGGAAATACTTTCGAGGGCCTCGGGACAGAAGCTTAGAGTTCCCTTGCAAAGAAATGAAAAGCTCCCCTATCTTTGCGCTAAGAAGGCACTTCCACTCTTCAACCCTCACTTAACCTGGGTGCCAAAAAACGATAAGAAAATCAGAATCTGGACAGACTCAATAATGGGAGACCCACCTCTAGAGCATCGACAGGACCTAATTTGTCTCAAAAAATGGATGGACAGTCAAAATATTGTAACGATTTTCGACATCTCAGTTTGGGGGGAAGACAGACTTCAATCTTGGCAAGGGTAGGAAGTGCCAAACAGACCAGCTGCTCTAGACCGACACTGGTGTTCCCTCAAGAGATGTCTTCAAGGGAAGGCCCCCCTAAAAAAGAAAGGCAAATATGAAAGAGGATGGGGAAGGAATGCAAGCGCTTACACCATGGCAGAAGGCTATCAACTTTTCAACAGCGTCCCCACTGCTATGCCTAATCCGACACTCTGGAAAGCAATCTAGCAGCCCAACTCTCTACCAAACATTGACTTCTTCATTTGGACCTTGGTGCATAAGAGTATCCAAACAGGGGAGAACCTTAGAAGACATGGTTGGGAAGGACCCTTTAGGTGTCCCCTATGCCTTCATGTGGAAGAGACCACATACCATCTTCTTTTAAACTGCAGTTATTCAAAAGAAGTCTGGATGAAGGCAATAGGCCCCCAATTTGCACTCATTTTTCCCCCTAATTTAATAAGCCTCCTTCTCCACTGGAACTCCTTTTACCCTTTCGCTGTCAAGGGGAGAAACCAAGATTTCTTGATGTGGGGAATGCTTCCAAAGTTTATCCTGTGGAACCTTTGGATAGAAAGGAACCACAGAATTTTCAAAGAAACCCAAAGGAGTGCAGCCATAGTAGTCACTAAAATTCAATCCCTCTTGGGTGAATCTGCTCCTTACCTTTGCTCTACAATCAAGATTCATAAGCTGGACGACGCAGAGGAATGTTGGCTAAGCCAGTTCAAGATACAAGGTCTCGATGTCCGAAAAGCAAGTGATCCAATCAAAGAAGGCTGAGAGATTAGGAAGAGTGAGAGGGATTTTGCCAGTTGGAAAAGCGAAATAAAAATGCCTATTCTCTTCTTTGATGGGGCCTCGAAGGGAAACCCAGGCCAGGCTGGAGGAGGGGGTATAATTGAAAATCTCACAGAGTCTACAACAACGCGCTTTGCTATAGGCCTAGGAATAGAGTCCAACAACAGAGCTGAGGCCCTGGCTCTCTGGCAATGCCTACATCAGGCAATCAAACTCAGAATTCAGGATTTGACAATAATCGGTGACTCCAGAATAATTATACAAGCCATGATCAACCACTCCAAGACCCAAAACATTATGCTAAATAACCTCCTTGACAAAATTCGCCTCCTTCTAAGGAATTTTATATCCTATAAACTTTATCATGTATTAATGGATCTCAATGTGGAGGCTGACAAGGAAGCCAATAGAGGAGCGCTGCTGGAGGTGGGGGTATTGACAGTCAATGAAATGACAGAAAGCGTGGAGCTCCCTTGAACCCAAACCCAAGATCTCTCATTTTCTCAAATGCAAGCTTTGACAGCAGACTGGGAATCAGGCGATTCTCTAAGATCAGTACATGACAGAGGTTTCGATTGGTCGAAGGAGCTGCCTCAGTAACCTGAGGAAGAGTGCTTCAGATATGGGGGAGACAAGAGAACGACACGACTCTTCCCCACAAATTTTGTCAATATAAGTGAAATGATGAGAACGCGTGAAGAAGAAATAAAGGGCAACCTCTTCCCCTCAACACACAGTGCCGGAACATATGCTGAAACAGTGTTGGAACATATGCAGAAACAGTGCTGGAACATACGCTGAAACAGTGTTGTAACATATGTTGAAACACAGTGCTGGAACATATGCTGAAACAATGCTGGAACATTTGCTGAAACAGTGTTGTAACAGATGCTGAAACACAGTGCTATAACATATGCTGAAACACAGTGCTAGAACATATGTTGAAACACAGTGCTGGAACTTATGCTGAAACAGTGCTGGAACATATGCTGAAACAGTGCTGGAACATATGCTGAAACACAGTGCTGGAACATATGCTGAAACAGGGTTGGAACATATGCTGAAACACTGCTGTAACAAATGTTGAAACAGTGCTGAGTCATATGCTGAAACAGTGCTGAGACATATGCTGAAACAGTAACTGGAGTTTCGGCACTTAAATTTAATCTAGTTCTTTTAGAAGGTGTACAGGAACTAGGTCAGTTCTTAAGTCTATAGCTATAGAAGTAGAATGGTTCAGAAAGACAGGCCCGAAGAAATTCGAGGCGATTTTGTAATCGAATCCGTGGCTAGTCCACCCCATTAATATAATCTATAACTGTTTCTGTCAAAAAAAAAAAGTATCGGGGATCAACATTCAAAAAATAAAATCAACGCGTAGTTTCTTCATGGGTTATCGTCCTTTCAAACACCCGATACTGAAAACGTGTCGGAGGTCGGCGATTATCATTTCATTTTTCGTTCAATGCGTATTATTTTAACCTTTCACTGATGCCGAATTGATCGGTCATCAACGATATTCTTGGTGGTGCTTGTCACAAAAGAAATTTTGCATCTGCCGACACCAACGAAGATCAGGACTTGACAACTTTGGTTCTCTCTAGAGCTTTCTTTCAAGCTTAATCCTTCTCGATTTTGAAATCCTTAAGCGCATCCGAGAAAAATTTGACTGTCATTTCTCTAATTTAGATATTAGTCTTTTAAGTTAATGATTTTCACATGTCTAAGCAAGATTTTAAATACTTAATGAGAAACAAAAATGAAAAAAAAAGGACACATTTTTCATATCAGACAATGCAAAAAGATCAAGTGGTACCCAAAAAGTGAAATTGTACATAGACTTTTTAGGGTGTGTTGAGTGCTCAACAAATGGCGATTCACTGGGCAAACGCAGAATCTCTGTTCTTCCTTCATGCTCGATTGGTACGAAAGATGGTGGGGAAAATTTCCTGGTTTTAAATCAGAGCCTCTTTGTCCTTTGCAATTTGAAATCCTTCGGTTGATGCTTCTGGGTTTGTCCATGGGGTTTTGACCTTTATTCCTCCTTTGTTTCCTGTAACCCTGACTTATGCCTGCCTTTTACAAATGTTTAGAAAAGAATTCACTGGCATGAAGCCCTTAGTTACCTTTACTCATTCGCTTTGTTGTTGCTCCACTGCCAACGAGTGTCCATAGCCTCGGCGGAGTCACCCCAAAATCACAGACCTTGATCCACTGCTAGCGAGTGTCCATAGCCCTGATAGAGATATATGCATACCCTCCCCCACTGATCACTCTTTTGATAATGTCCATTCTATTTCAACGTGATACCCTGAGCGAGTGAGAGAGGATGACATCTGTTTATTTCACAAAGTGAGATGGCTAGGTCGACCCTTTTCTATCTTTGTGTTTGGGTTCATGTAGTCCTTTCCGAATTTACTTCTTACCCTTAAAGTGTTACCAAACCACTAGGCAAACACTTCTAGCATTTCTTCGAAGTTGTTCGTTTGTGCAGGTTAGATGGAGGGCTCCTCAAAGCAACTGCAAGTTCCTTGATGCTTCTTGTGTTGTATGTGAGCGATGAGTTCGGAACAGAGTTCCCTATGTCGCATGACTTAAGGTTAACCATTTTCTTGCTAAAAAAAACTTTCAAAAGCACAGAAATCCAGAAAGTAAAGAAAACAAAAATGTATTTTGCAATCATGAAAACACTAAAACAAGATACCTCTTTATTATTCTTATCATTATTATTATTATTATATATATTTCATATTATTGTAAGTATTGTTTGATGGCTTGGCCATTGACTGGGAGGGTGTTAGGTTCCCCCCTCAGATTCTGCAGTCGATAAGTTCCTACCCCAATCTTCTCAGCCACCTAGAAAGGTCCAAGCCACATATTCTGAAACTTAGAATGTTTCCCTTTCGGCTCATTTTCTCTGTCCCATTTCAGTACTAAGTCTCCTATTTCAAAATTCTTCTCTTTGGCCTTATGCTTGTCAAACCACATTTTCACTATCTCTCGGTGAGCTATGAATTTCGACTTAGCCTTTTCTCTCTCTTCTTCTAGGATGAGCAGAGTATCAATTCTTTGTTGTATGACCTATGAGGGATCCCCATTGGAATCTTGGGTTAGTTGAAGAGATGGAAGATAAAGCCCATTTGGGAGAATGGCTTCCTGTCCGTAAAATAGGAAGTACGTGGAATTTACTATGGCTTCTTTGGGCGTGACCCTATCGGCCCATAATGCATTATGGAGTAGATTATGCCAATTCCTTTGGTTATTTGCAACTGTATTCTTTAGTATTCTTACTAGGATCTTATTGGCCGATTCTGCCATCCCATTTCCCTGTGGATAATAATTTGCAGAGTACCTAATTATGATTCCTTTTTCCAAAGAAAACTCCGTCAGTCGGGTGGAAGAGAAATAAGCTGAATTCTAAAAAACCAGGACAGAAGGGACACCAAACCTCATGATTAGTTGTTGCTCTATGAATTGGATCACCACTTTTTCATTTACATGAGTCAAAGGGATAGCCTCTACCCATTTTTTGAATTAATCAGTGGCAGTCAGAATGTGCTTGTGTTGTTTTGAAGAGCTTGGTGTAATTTCTCCTATGATATCTAACCCCCATTGCTCAAAAGGCCTAGATACAATCACTGGCTGGAGTGGGATTGATGCTCTCTTCTCTCTCCCAGCACTCATTTGACAAGTTTTATAGTTCCTAGCATAGGTGTGAGCGTCTTTGAACAAGGTGGGCCAATAATATCCAGTCCTCAGTATCTTATGAGCGGTGGTGTTTCCTGCGAAATGTCCACCGACAGGGCCATCATGGAGCTCCTTTAGAACTTTGTCTGCATATTCACATTAGAGACATCTTAAAAGTAACCCATCATAATTAATCCAGAACAGTACCAAATTTATGAGGTGATATTGTGCATATTTTAACCTGAGAGATCTCCTTTCCATAGGGTTGAGATTTTCTGGGTAGGCCCCATGGTGTAGGAGGTAATTCAGATTCTTATACCAAGACTCGGGCCCTGGGTAAATGTATGAAGCTTCACCACACCATAATTCCATTTCATTCTCCCATCCAAAATATCCATTTACTTGGTCCTGGGCTTCACCTGCGAGTTTACACAATCCTTTCCCTTTAACTAGTTTGGTGGGTTTTATATCTAAATCAAATTCTTGGACCACTTCCATCCATTTCCCTCTTCTTTCCCCCATATCTTGTCTATTAAACAAGGATCGGACTGCAGGGTGAGGCACAATCACTTTGGTGTGGTTCTTGAGGATGCAAGACTTGAAGTGTTTTACTGCCTTGTATACCGTGTAGACCTGTTAATCAACTGTAGGATAGTTAAGTTCAGCTCCCTGGAGATTAGTACTCATGAATGACACCAGAGAATCGTTGTGGTCATCATCCTTCTGAGTCAATACTGTAGCTAACGACTGGTCGGAGGTGAAAGTATAGAGGAATATATCCTTATTGAAATCGAGACTTCTTAGCATAGGGACTCGAGATATAGAAGTTTTAATATTTCTGAAAGCATCCTTTCGTTCATTATCCCACTTAAATTTGGCATCTTTTCGAATCATCTTTTGTAAGGGTTTGATAGTTTCCACGAAATCAGGAGTGAATTTCCTCACGAAATTGATTTGCCTGAAAAAAGACTGCATAGCTTTCTTTTTGTGAGGCAACGGGAGCTAAGTTATGACCTTAATCCTTTCTGGGTTTATGCAAATGCCTATTTGAGATATAATGTGGGCTAACAACTTACCTTCCTTGACGCTGAAAATATTTTTCTTTGGATTTAAGGATATACCGTATTTCCTACACCTTTCAAAAATCTGAGTTAAGTGTTGGATGTGTTCTTCTCTGTTCTTTGAATACATAGTTACGTCGTCCAGATACACAACCACACACTTGTTGATTAGTCCCCGAAATGCTACATCCATGGCCCTTTGGAAGGTTTCTCATGCGTTAATTAACCCAAAAGGCATGTGTTTATAAGCGAAGGTTCCCCACTTGGTTCAAAAGGTAGTTTTTAAACGATCCTCCTCCGAAACCAGGACTTGGTTGTAACCTGAGAAACCATCCAGTAGAGAGAAAATTTATGAGCCAAACATAGTCTGCAGGAGTTGCTCCATTGGAGGGACTGGGTAATTTTCCTTTTCTGAATCTTTGTTGAGGTTTCTAAAATCTGCGCATAAGAGAATTTATCCAGATGTTTTCCTCACAGGAACTAGATTTTCTACCCATGCGGAATGCCTGACCTGGAAAATGATCTTGGCATCTAAAAGTTTCTTTAATTCCTGATACATGAGAGGTTCTAGGGATGGGTGATACTTTCAGAGATTTTGTTGGAAAGGTTTCACCTCAAGTTTCAATGGTATAGTGTGTTTAATGATCCAGGTGGCGTATGTTTTCAGGTCTCGGTAGGACCATGCGAAGACATCTTGATATTGTCTGAACAGTTTGAGATAAGCCTTTATTTCCTCTTTAGATATGGTCTTTCTGAGATTTGCATTCTTTGGATTTTTTGGGGTTCCAAGATTTATAGTTTCATGTAGGGGACAAGAGATACCGGTCTTATCATTCTTATGCCCCCTAAAGCATTCTTTCAGATCAAACATATTTTCTAGATTAGCTATCCCCTTCGGGATGGTGTGAGATTTCAATCTGTCAATAGGCTCGCCTATTCGAGGATCAATTTTTGTCACTTGCTCCTAAGATACCTCATCATCAATGGCTAAATATTTGAAATTGTCTTAGTTAGTTAGGAAGTTTATGATCTATTCATCTCCTTCAAAGAATTTCCAATTAGAGATAGTGTTAGGCACCTATGGTTTGTAGAGTAGTTCCACAGTGAATCAGGAGGCTTCATAGTCTTCCAGAGGTGACAACCTTGAATCAGTTGTGGCCAAGGAATCAACAAGGATATTCTTTGCTCCGAGGATCACGATAAAATTGAAAGCTTCAAAATGATCCATTAATATATGCACTTCCTACTGATAATTCTTTAGTCGCAGGGAATTGCAATGTATAGTATTCCTTACTTGTCTAACGATTATCTTTGAGTCCCAGAAAACTTTCAATTCTTTGACGTTCAAGTGTATGGATTTCTTCAACCCTTGTACTAGAGCTTCATACTTGACGATGTTATTGTTGCATTTGAATTCCACTCTACATGACAGGAAATGATGTTTACCTTTTGGATCAATGAGGATGCACCCTTCCCCCGATCCCTCCTGCGATTTAGATCCATCAAAGTATATGGTCCAAATTTGTGAATGAAAGTCGCCCTTTTCTTCTTCCTTATTTATTTCTAGCTTTCCTATCTCTTTTTCTGTAATTTCTAATGCAGGGTCTTGGCAGAAGAGGGTGTCTTCTGTCAGTGTCAACAATTTCTGTTGAAAAACCATTTCAGATTTTTGAGTGAGGGGGACATCGGATAAGAGAGGAGAAAATTTTACGAAGTGGGAATCACAGGAATAATTGCCTAGCACGGGGAAATCTGTGGATGAGTATTCATTCATGGTTTCTAGATCAGTGATCGTATGTTTTAGATATCTCTCCCTATCGATTTTGATCATATTCTTGTATGCCTTCAGTGGTAGCCAAAGGTGTGCCCAGTCTGTGCTAAAGTACCCATTTAACTTATCAGACCAATCTTCACTTAGTAATAACCCATAGGCCTCTAGGATGTCTACCACAATGATGTCAATCACTTGTACAAATTTAGGATGAGTCGTTATTATGATCATTACATCCCTATGTTCCCCCATGACTTTGACTTGGGTCCTATCTAGCTGTATCACATGTTTATCGCTCTGCAGGGGAACAACATTTAATTTTTTGCAAATAGACAAGGGCATGATGTTGGAAGATGCTCCTGAATCTACCAAAAACTTATGGAGGTTCATGTTGAAAACTTCAAACGTTAAGAGGAAAGGTGGGAAAAAAGGCTTCCCTTTCTTATCTTCCGAACATGTATTCACGGTTGGTTTGTTTACTGGGTCTGTGGAAGCTATATTTCTTTCCTGACCATTGCCAGTCATAGGGTCTTCTACTAAGTTCAAAGATTGTAGCAGGAAATCCTTCTGCAGAGGGATCTTGCATATGTCCATGACTGATATGTTATCCCTTAACTTCTTCAAATATTCAACTATGTTGTAATCCAGTTTGGGCGATTCTCGGGTATGGATGCTTATAGGTTTCTTGCCGGGAGAAAAAGTTGTTTTTGGGCGATCGAGAGTTGTCTTATTTCTGAAATTTTGGGTAGAAACGATATATTTTGAGACAGGTGGACCTTTAATGCACGTCTGCACCACCGAGACCTCGACGGGTGGTTCTGGAGACTCAAACAGGTCATCGAAAGGCATGATCAGGTCGAGATCCCATATCAACATGGTTGTATCTTGTGGTGGATCAATATCTTCCTAGTCAACAATATTCATAACTGAATTGCTCGATTGTTTGGTCAGGGAGACTTCGTCTAGAAACATATTGGCCATTAAATTCATGGCATGCACCCATTGAAGGCAGTCTCTTTCGGAGTGGTTTTCCTAGTGATACGTACAGAAAGAATCAGATGCTACATTCCCTAGATCAATATTTACGTTAGCTGGTGGAGGTTCAATTGCCTTGAACAGTAGGTTCCTTTTAAAGAAAGGCTTATAGGACCTCTGGCCTTGGTTTCCTTCCCCTTTGTTTCTCTTCATGCCTATGATCTTGTTTGATAATTTCTTAACCATGCATTGTATATCTTCTATGTCTCCATTACCCTTGTCGGGAGTCTGTTCTTCTTGTTTCCTTGATAGTCTAGTAAAAATGAGTCCTCTCTTAGGAGGAGGTTGAGATTCTTTCTTAACTAAATAAACCTGGCCTTCTTTACACCCTTTCATCTAGAATTATATCATTTTGGCTTCTTCAAAATTCTCAGCTAGGGTTCGTTTAGCAACCCTTTTCACGAACATGGAAATAAAAGCCGAGAGAGTGCTAACATAGACTTCAATTTGCAATTCTTGAGTTGGCTTAGCTTCAGGCTGGAACTTGTTCAATATGGTCGTGAATCTTTGATTGAAGTCTTTGACCCTTTCTTTGAAACTCATGGTGGTGGCGAACAACTCGGCCTTCAGAGCTCCCGTAGTAGTTTCTTCAGCAAATTTGTCTAGAAAATCTTTCTGGAACTTCGTCC
>JASDQU010946548.1:19207-33225 GCA_032191745.1 Picea mariana | reverse complement strand
GCTATGCTCACAATTTGTGAGAATTTACTCATGTACGCATTCCTTGTCATATCATCGAATTAGATCAAGGAGTAGAGGGGAATGGTCTCCCAAGACATTCACAAGAAGGTTGGAAGCACTGTTAGAAGTCACCAACCTTCTTCAAATATGTAACTTTTTGTTTCTGGATGGCCAGAACACCGATTAATGCAACATAACCGTTTTCGTTAAAAAAAAAAAAATGTGATGATTAATCATATTCTCTTCAGTATTTTCCTTAAAGTTCATCGCTTGTGAAATAGTCAGAATAGGTTGAAAAACTTCATCATTTTTGTCTTCGTCAATTCATTATGTGCAGTCAAGTTCATTTGTTGGTCTAGCAGGGGGTTATAGGGTAATTTTTTCAGTCTTAGTGCCATGTGTAATTGTCATATTCTCATACCTACAACTGATGAAAGCATCAATTGTGTCTAGTCATGGTATCCCGAGAATTAAGGGGTGCCCACCCAGATTGGATTTGGGTTGTATGACATAGAAATCTGTTGGGTACTCCCATGAGTCTAGCGAGACAACCACATCCTCTAAAATACCCTTTGTCTTAAGTTTAGATCAATCATCCAATTCAAACACAGTGGGTATAGGGAGGAGATTATGAAGTCTCAATTGAACCAATGTTTCTAATGTCATTACATTTATGGATGCACCCAAGTTGATTAGGGTGATTGCAATGGGAGTCTTATTGATAATAATTGTGACTACAAGATTCCTAGGGTCCATGTACTTTTTTGCAGTGACTTTAGTGGACATGAGGTTTGCCAATTTCCCTACAACTTGGATGGTTGGGGGTTCCTTTTTTCGTCTACATCGATTTTTAATTCATAATTTTATAGTTTTTTTAGTGTAAATGGGGATGTCCTTTATTGCTTGTAGCAGGGGTATTTTAATACAAATATTTTTCAATTCTAACACCAAATCGACCTCAGAGGATATAGTTGGTTTTTCTAGTGCCAACCTCTCTAGTAAAGGAGGTTGATCGGGCTGTAATAATTGTTCCTTAAGGGGATAGGTTTGTGGGGCTATTGGAATTTGACTTTGAGATTAAGATGTTGATGGTAGTGGTGCCTGCAAAATTTCAAACTCGATAGGAGTCTTTTCTTCTTCATTTTCTTTGACAATCACTGAGGATTTTGGGTTAAGAACCTTCCCATACCTCGGGTGAATTTCCTGTAATGATACAAGCGTGATAGAATACGTGGGAAAGGTTTGTAGATCAGTTCCATAAATTGCTTGAACTAGATTATTATTATTAGGATTTGGGATAGGATGGGTAGGAATTTGGGTTGGTCGTGGAGAATTTTGAGGAGTCGGTAATGAAAGTTGTTGTGGTTGATTGATTTGTTATTGAGGAGCATGTGGGGGTTATGTATATGGTGGTGGTGCAAGATAAGGAAAAGTATGTATTCCATCATAGGATGGACCACGCCGACCTTGATGCCAATTATGTTTTGGATCGGGATGAGGTGGCCAAGGTTGCCATGGCACAAGAGTGTTCCACATCTGATTATGAGAATAAGGAAATTGAGATGTAGAGTTTTGAGTCATATCTAAAGGTCTGGATTGCCATGGTTTTCGTGGTTCCGTCGAATACAATGAACTTGAGGCTCCTTTCTCTCCTTAAAATTCTTTGGTGGCATGGGACTCTTCACAAATACCACAAATTTCAATGTTGTCTAGTGGGCATTCCTTCCATGGGTGCTTCTTTCGTCATTTAGGACATAATATAGATAAAGTTTTTTTCTGACGATTCTTTATTCTTAACCTTCAAAACATCAAATTGTGAACTCAAAGAGATAAGAATATTAGTTTTAAAATTTTCAAACATATTACCAATTTCATCCTTTTTTATTCCTATTCTTGCAACAAATTTTGTGAACCTGGGGGTGACATCTTTGGCGCTTCTACCAGTATGGGAATTTCCTCTTGAGTATCGTCTGCATAAGTCAGATACCTCATCATACAAAAACTGGGAAACATAACCTGATCCCATCAGGTTGCGAACTTCTAAGCACTCGTTCTTTATGCCTTTTAGTAGAATTGTTCTCATTGTTTCCTTCCTTAGATAAATTTGTTTCGATCTTTGAAGGTTATATTGAAATTGCTCCACATAGCCCTCCAAAGTTTCGTCCCCTTTCTACATAATTTTGAATATTTATTCTCTGAGTTATTTTCCCTTGTATTAGTCTTGATATTTCTTTAAAAATATTTCTTCATCTCCTCCCTAGTTCAAATGTTATCCCCATTGAGGCCCATAAACCATCAGAGGGTTGCACCCTTTAGGGTGGCAGAAAACAATTTTATTTTTTGGGAATTAGTAGAGTAATCGTAGCTTATACAAAGTACATCAAACTCAAATAAATGCATCAGGGTATTCATTGGAAAAACCATGGAAATTTGGTAGAGAAAATGAGGGAATGTTCTTCATTTGTGTTTCTCCACCGGGATCTCTGAGAGGGAACTAAAAAGTGATTGTCCCCTCATTGTTGTTACATGTTACTTCTTTGTCTGCCATTTCATACCACAAAATAAGAGGTTGTTATTTTGGTACATACCCTTCGAAGTTGGATGCCACTATTTCTGGGTCTTGAATCGGACTGGTCTGGAATTCTATATCAGGTTGCCCTGTAATAGTAGGAGTAAGCATTTATTCTACTGTGGGAGTCTCTTCATTGACCGACTCAAGTATAGAAACTTTCTTAGGTCCCTTAGCTCTTATTCCTTAAATTCCTCCTCTAGTTTTTCCTGCCAGGGGGTTAGTAGAATGGGTGGCACTTGCAAAACCACTAGATGTGGAAACATGGTTTAATTTCTTTTGAGGATTTTTACCTCTAGTGCCCTTAGCCTTATTTATACAGTCTTTATCATTCTAAAAATTAAAAATATGGAAAATCCCAACATGAAAAGGGAATGTGGAGACTCACCACAGTATTTGTGTAGACTTTCACCTCGTGTCTTACTACTTCCACCTTCCAAGTCTGAAACGTTGGTCCTGCAAAAAATAAAAGAAAACAATTGCACACTCTCTTTGAGATTAGTTCCTTCAGCGCTTCCCCAATAACCGCACCAAAATGTCATGTGAATTATATAGTGGTAATTTGGTACATTAATTATCAATTTGGGTTAGTAAACTTATGATGCACCAGGCACAATATATGTAGAACTAATCTCAAAGACACACCATATTTAATAAACTATGAAACAAACTCTTAGAACTAGTTGCTCATCTAATAGTGGATATTCTAAGGTATAATTGTAGGTTGAATATAAGTTTTAATATTCAACAATACTCCATTGGATCCACTCTCCAGTTATATTGACAATATTCAATTAAACATAAACAACAGAACTAAAAAATAATACATGCAGAAAAGATATCTGTCATGAGTAGTTGTCGACCAGTGAAGAATTGGTGACCATTAATTACACAATTGAGCTCTGACAGTTCTCCATTAATAGGATCACCAATTAAACTGATAGGAAATTAGTCATTAAATTTGTGTTCTAATAATCATTAGTTGAACCATGCAACATGAATCAAATGATAACATCAACCAATTAACCTTATTATCGGATTATGGCACGCTTACTACAAGAATTGAACTCTAAAAGTATATCAACAATGAAATAAAACATAAGTCTAATGAAAAAATAAAACTAATTAGGGCGCTACTTTTGAGATTAAGGGGTCCCTACCTTCCCTCAAAAATATGCCTTCCACGCACTTAAAAACTTAGGAAATTAGAAGACAAATATGCATAAACCAATCTTATGTTCCATAATCAACATAGTACATGTGTTGAATAGAGTTCGATCTTTCTTCCTTATTAATATTGCTATCAGTCTATATCTTCAAGCATGAATGCCCTCGATATTTGTACGACTACATTTGAATCAGAACTATCAATTCTTAGACATCCGATCATGTACACAATCTACTATGGATAGTCAATACATTATAATATTAGCTTCGAATAAATCAACAGACAGCATAATCACATAATTGGTCGTTTCATTATGATTCCATGATTGAAGGCATGAAATCATAATATACCCATGCACACTATAGGAATTGGTTGAAGTGTTGACCAGGAATAGTGTTCTTGTTCTTGGAGTGTTAACTGATTTAGATAGTAGGTGTCCATGTGTGCACATTTCTCCATAAAACCCACATCTTCAAATCACCTGGAAAGTTTGGCGAATATCTTAACCATTGAGGAAATTACAGGACATGTTCAACATGATACATGAACATTCCAGTAGCCTCTTCAACTTGAGAAATTAAACACATTTTATTCATTAAACAAAGAAATTGAAATACTTAAGCTAGGATAATTACTTTTGAGTCAAAAATGCACTTTGAAAACAAAATGGAAAAGTATATGTCAACATAAGGTAATAGGATGGGTAGGTGGAAAGGTAAATATACAAAACAAGGTCCTATAGACTGTACCAAATACATCAAAACAGGGACCCTACAACAAGACAACCCTTACTACACCTTAGGGTACATTTGTGTATCTCAATATGATATTTAGTTTGTTGAATGCTAGATACATACTTCAAAGACTTATGGGATATGCATTCAAGGATATCATGGATAAGATTATTATGATTTATCAATATGATTTGATTGTTTTCTCTAAGGAAAGGAATGCACATGTCCACCATCTTAGAGAAGCTCTTAAAAGATGTTGAACATATGGGATTTCTTTGATTCCCAAAAAAATAGTCTTTGGATTGGATGAAAGGAATTTACTTGGCCACATTATGTATAAAATTACGTCAAAATTGATCGAGAAAGAATATAATAAACCTAACAAGTACCATTTCCCTCCAACAAACAATAAGTGCAATATTTCTTTTATCAGATCAATTTCATCAAGAGTGTAATGTACCTTGGGAGGATAATATCAGGCACCTAGGGAGGTACCCAAGGGAATAATGAGTGTCATCATGTGGCCATAATAATGGAATAGGCCCACTATGTAATTAAAAGGAAAGAATATAATAATAAGGCGTAGTTGGCATAAGGACCCTAAGAATACTCATGTGAAAGTATAAATGCACATGAGTATCATTGTATTGGATATATTTTGGATTGTATTGGCTTGTAGAAAACATGAATTGTGGAGTGATTCCTTCCATAAGGAGTATTTGGTGGTGTTACCATACCTTCAGGGTTCTTCTCTCTATATTCTTGTGTTATTCATGGTGAGTGTTTGGTATATTTGATGTTCAAGGGTTTATTTTTGAAGTTTTATGGTGGATTATCTTTTATATATTTGAAGTTTTACTACAAATAGGTTCATACCTAACTTCACTAGAATCACCAAGCTTATTTCAGAAATGTTGAAGAAAGATCAAGAATTCAAATGGAGAGAGGAAAGCGTAAGGGAATTTCAGAGAATCAAAGAAGCTATTGCAACAACAACGTTGTTGGTAAGTATTGCTTGAGCAAAAAAATTTTGATATTTTCCTTTGCCTCAAAAGACACAATTGTAGGTGTACTCTTACAAATAAATGAGTAGGATTTGGAGAAACCTATAGATTTTATAACTAAAGGAATTATAGGCATTTAATTGAAATACATTGTCATGGAGAAGCAAGCTAATGCCATGGTCCAAGCATTGAATCATTTCAAAAATTATGTTGGGTACTCCAAGATAGTTGATTTTGTTCCTAACCTAGCAATAAAGTATATCTTATTTGAGCAAGAATGTTTAGATATTCAAGGAAAGAGGATATCCAAAATCTAGGAGTATGAATTGGAAATTAAGTCAACTAAATTGGTGAAAGGTCAAGGATTTTCTAGAATGATGATAGAAGGAAATCAGAAGGTGCTAGATATTGGAAGAAAGTAGATTTGGAGTTGACTTTGGTAGTTATTGAAGACTTGCAACATCATGAGTGGTACAAGGACATCATTTATTATTTATGGAATCTATCATGCCTAGATCACTTGTTTAATCATAGAAGAAGAGCGCTAAGATTGGAAGTAGTGAAATATGCTTGATCCAAGGAGGATTAGGTTGGAGGAGACGGAAGAGTTTGGTGCTTAGGTGTGTAGATCATGCAAAGGGGAAGAAGCTTATGGCCGAGCTTCACAATGGGTTATCCAAAGGACATTATGTAGCCAAGGAAATTTCCCACAAAATTTTAAGGGTTGGGTATTATTGGCCAAGCATTGTTTTCGATCTTCATGATTTTGTCAAGTCGTGATAGCCTTATCAACTTTTTGATGGAAAACATGTGTTGGAAAACTTACCTTTGCATCCTTTAGTGGGAGATTGATTTTGTTGGAGAAATTCATGGAAAATATATCAATGGTTTTGGATTGTCACAATGATAAATTACTTCAAAAAATGGGTGGTGGCAATACCAGTGAATATGGGAACCCACAAAATAGTTATTGAGTTTCTAAAGGAAAGAATCATCACCATGTTTGGCATTCCAAAAAAAATCACCTTTGACAATGCCAATGAATTCATGTATGTTGATTTGAAAACGTTTTGATTTGAACATGGCATTGCTTGGGAACATTTTTCAAATTATTATCCACAAGGAAATGGGTTCGGTGAATCCAACAATCACAATTTGATGAGGATAATAAAGAAGACAGTGGGAGATAATAAGAAGTGTTGGAACAACAAGATTAAATTTTATTTATGGGTTGATCGAATCACCAAAAAGGAAGCTACTGGAAGGAGTCTATTTGAGCTGGTGTATGGAGTAAATGTAACTTTTCTAATACATTTGAAGATACCAGTATATGAATTTTTCATCATTTCACGTCAAATAAATAGGAAGTGCATGCGAGAATTGATCAATTGGTGGAACTAGATGGAAACGAGAGGAATGATTTTGACCACTTAGCAAAGAATTGAGATAAATTCCAAGGAAATTTTGATAGAAATGTCTCGCTGAGAATATTTAGGAAAAGAGACAGTTCTCATGTGAGACAAAAGAAACAAGAAGTCAAGTAAGAATGGAAAGTTTTGACATTTTGTGGATTGATCCTTATAAGGTCAAAGATGTTGTTGGTATAAATACATTCTACCTAAGTCACCTAGATGGACATAAGCTACAATGGATTTTAAATGGGAAATATATTAGGATTTATTGATCCAATGGAATGTAATGCCAAAATAGCTTAGAAGGAATAATCCCATCTGGGTATTAGAGGGAAAGTAGATTTTATTTCATGATCCCTTTAGCATTTGGATCATGCTTTATTTGTAGGGCCCTTGGATGAATTTAAATCTATAAACAAAATATTTGAATGATTAAATGGATGATATGGGGTTATTAGATGTGATTTTGGATCCATCTTGCCCCTATTACTTAACATTGCAAATGCATGTTCATGAGGAGAATGGAGATTTTGGAGTTTTTTACACTCCATGGAAAAGTGTAGTCCCCATATGGAGTATGTTGTTAGAAGGAGGATATTTTGAAGCACTTAGATTAAGAACTCCCTTGATTGGATGAGATCAAGAAACACTTGACATGGTCAATATCCACTTTATCACCATGGTTGATGTACAAGATAGGCATTAAATGAATTCTTGCAAGGAGTTCCCATGATTTGAAGGGTGGAACCATATTTTAATATCTTCCATTAAGAGAGGGGTCATACATAGTAGGAGGGGTTCCAAATATAAGAAAATTCCATTAATAAATAAAAATTTTAAGTTGAGGAGAGGTCGAMCCTTACCTAGGAAATAATAGTGTTTATAAGTTGAAACATCAAAGGGGAAAAATATCATTAATGAGGTGTTCAAGTGGAAGACAAGTGGTGCATTAGGTCTAAAATGACTTGCTTGGGATGTATGCCCTAATTCCTRTGAATGCCAAGTGTCCTTTCAAGGGTTATCAAGGATATGAAGGGGATACAAGGGAGATGCCCTAATTGAGGCTTATACTAGGGATGAAAGCTATACATTCTAGAGGGAGAAGGTAAGAGGTGTGAAATAAGTGTGAAGAGTTCAAAGRGATTAGTTGAATATCTATTTGAAACATAACAAGTTAAGGGYTTATTCTATGTGAGGGTTATCATTTTCTTTCCATATTTCATGGTTGAAATCTATTATTGAAGTTGCCTTTATAAATATGTTATAAAAACCTTTTGTAAAAGGGTGTTTTTCTCCATAAAGAAGGATCAAGCTTGAGGTTAAACCCTCCTTGTTTCTTGTTGTTCGTTGTTGATCAATATATATTTTGTTGTTGTCATTATTCTCAAAGAGACTAATCCTATCAATATTTGTTTTGGATCACACATATTTTTCATTAATTTGTAATGGTTTATGATCTGCACCTTTGGAAAAGCCCTACATATTGATTAATTATGTTTGATAAATTAGTGCATCTTGTCAACAACCTAGTTATGCCTCCATTCACTTTAAATCGAACCCTTTTAAATCTGACCTTAACTCCATTGCTCAAATAGTTTAACAATGGTCTATTTTTTCACCCATTTATATTAAAGAATATCATAATATTTATTAGGATTTCCCTCCTTGTGTCATAGGAGAGTCGAACTAAAGTGAAAACAAATGTTATTAAGAATTTATAATTTAAAGTGCAGGTTTTGGAGGTAACACTATTTACGGACTCTCATGTCTCCTTTTGGCATTTCTATCCCTCTATTAAACTTTGGGGTTTGGCTTTATTTTTAAATTTTATATTTTTTAATCTAAAAATGTTTAATCACTCAATTTCTCTTTTCTTTTTCTCTTTTAATAAATTTGTACATTAGGATGTGTCATTAGGTTAATATGTTTGATGAGGTTCTATGTAATAGAATCCATTTCCTCAACCAATTTCAAAAATTGACCCACACTAGATGACATTGTCTCATTATATTGTTGATGTATTCTTATAAAAGAATCAACATAGTATCACATCACGTGTGTATCTAAAAACTTGACACGTGTATTATTAAAAGAAGATTATGGCCATATAATCACATTTCTTCCTTGATAAAAACTCAACGTGTAGAAATCCAACGCAATACACATTCTAACAAAATATTCCCCCTGTTATATTATGTCACTCGAGAAGATGTAAGACTTGAAGAACACGGTACTTGATCAAACACTATTGAGTACTTGAACAAGGAGACTCGGCACAAGAAAACACTAAGAAAATTGATAGCACAAGAAAAACCATATAGGGATATAAATATAGATGATAGTTTGGCATCCTCAACACCATATTAGAGGATGTTTCCAATACATACAAGTTAAGAATTTTTGTAGAAATTGTGTGACATGTCAATTTTAGAAATTTCACCTCAATTTTGAGGTTTTTAGGATCTATTTCATGTGAACTTTCATCCTTGGGATGAATTTAAAATATTATTTTACAATAATAAACATTTCACTTCCTTCAACTCAATGGATAAAACAATTCAAGAAAATAAATACCAATAAAGTGTACTTGAATGCCAAAATGTTTTAGTCTCGTAGCACATTTCTTAAGAAAAATAAATTCTAAAAATGGCTTATTGTAGCAGATTATTACAAGAGTGAATATCCCCCTTTATCTTTTAGATATGTGTTAAATTACTTTAAAAAAATTATTGAATGTTATGTCAAATTAGTGTTTATAACCATCTCTACAATCTAATCATTCATAACATAACATAAGATAAAAATCAAATTTGTAGGAACACAAAATTTGGACAACATGAACACTTCATATATAGATAAGATGAAGCACAAGTACATACCACAACTTAATACAAACTTTGTACAAGTCAAGATGTCCAAATATTAGCTAAGGAAACCATAATAAAACCTCATCCAACAACTCCTTCTTGCTAGGTATCACTCCCAATTAGAGTTGGTAACTCTGCCAAATTACATCCTCATCAAGATAGCATATATACTGAAAATTCTTCCTTGGCACATCCACATGAATAACACAAGTGAACATAATATTATCCCTCTATATTCTCCATATCAAGCACTCCAAGTACCACTAAGGTTTCCAAACGTCACAAAACCCTAGTTTTCTTCTCTCATGAGACTTAAAAGTCAAGTGCTCTCTTTGTTCCTCCAGGATTTATCCTAAACCCTGGATTCCTTGTCTCTTTAGGGTATAACCCTAACCTTAGCTTTCCCTTGAATTTATTTAATAATTTTAGCACTCAAAACAAAGAGAAAAAATAGAAATGAAGAAGAGTATGATGAAAGAGACTAAGTCACTCCAACTCTCACATCTCTAACAAGTGTACAAGTACAATAAATGAGCAATGATGAAGTGATGGAAATACATGTAAGGTGATGGAGGCAAACGATAGCAAGTGGACCTAGTCCACTACAAGCAACCTAACTACATGAATATAGGCTCATATGTGGAGTGCTCCAAATTTAGATTACACATATCAAGATCCAAGGCATGCACATCCAACATGGCAAGGATTTAGGGTTGAATGCTCCTCCAGAAAGATCCAACGCTCCTCCTCCAAATGCCTTCAATGTTCCAAAACTACCATATAATCCAATTGTACCTCTGAGTTCACCCAACATATATTCTTGTTCCTCAACCCAAGCATCCCTAAATCAAGTACAAGCCTCCATGCAATCCACCAAGTGTTTCCATGCCATCTAGGGTTGAATGCTCTCCTCCAAGATACCAAACACTCCTCTATGGTAGGTCATCCTCCCAAGCAAGTGACCAACATCTCTAATTGTGCACCCCATGAAGAAAATAATAATGCCATCTAGGTCTCCAATACTACAAGGAAGTATGTGAAATAAGCATCAAGACAAATTGCAGCAATCCATGAATAAGATATCTCAAATGTCTATGTCCATCATGGTACAACCAAGGGTTATCAACACACCATGCACCTCACATCACATGAATCACCCCCAAGCATGGTGTAAACACTTTCAGTGTAACTTAAAAAGACAACACTCCCTCTTTATGAGGAAAGTATTTTCACCAACATTAGCTTGCTCCCTTTGCAACTCAATCATACCTTCCACCTACAAATTTGAACCTAATTCAATCTCAAAATAAACTACTAGCCCCTATAAAGGAACTATCACCAAAACATCACACTCTTGCATTAAGGTATCACACCTCACCTCCTCATAATAACTATAAGACTCACAAATTGAAGAATCCAATGCAATATGGTTAGCATATCTCCTAGGAGGTATATTTTCTCTCATTAAATATCTATGTGCTCCTATGTGCACCTATTCATATTGTAATGTCTAGTTGAGCCATGTTGACTATCTATGTGTCAGTGTAGAAGGTGAGGGCATATCCACCCTCAATCTCACCTCATTCACATCTGGATCTAATTCATCTCTAACCTTTGAATTAGTGTGTGGAACAAAAAACTCCTCACCCCCTTCAATCTCTGAAGAACCTCACATCCTCATCAAACTTTACATATCGACTCACCAAAGACTTCCATTGTTCTAGAATGTAAATATTGTAAGATTTAGAAGTCTCATAGTATCCAATAAAACAAGATACTATCATAGTGTCTTGAGTCTCAAAAGACCACTAACCACTTGTGAATCCAAGGTAACATAACCCTAGATCACCAAAAAACTTTCCAAAATCCAACATCCCTCAAGTCAACATCATGGGCCAAAATATTTAGATATTGCATTCTGACTTTTTCAAGATATCTGGGAAAGATGATCACATCTCCATACGAGACCAAGACCAATGGGCCAGATCTATAAAAATCACAAAGATAAACATATGCACAAATACATCCATAATGAAATACTATGGTGGTGGTGCAAACAATAGCCCACACATGGCCTCCAAAAAACTGTAAGCATATGTATATTTCCCATACATATCAAAACCTTTGGCAATTGAAGCAAAACCATCAATGGGGTCAACTCCCTCTTTTCAAGAGAATCCTCTAGTAATTGGAGAAAGAATATCATCAAAGTAAATTCCTTCTTTTTGAGAGAATATAAAAAACCTATCCTGGTACTCTTTAGTGCTCCCATTGGCAATAAGCTTGGAGTATTTCATTGATTCCACCCTAGGTTTTGATCCTATATCCATGGAATTTCACCATACACGTTTTTCATATTCCTTTTTAAAACTAGAAGGCTCACCTAGCTTCCCGCTGGCATGTAAAAACATTATAGGATCAATGAACAACATGTAAATGCCACCATCATACACACCTTTAGCCAAAGCCACCGGACTTGCTAATGTACAAAAACTAATAGTGTACTATTTTCCTTCAAATGCAACTCCACACTAAAGATCTATCATACAAGAGATTGAAAGAAGGTTTTTCTTCAAATCGGGAATAAACAAAACATCATTCAACTCAATAACATCACTTGATGGCATTCGGAAGGAAATTGTCCTCAATCTTTTCATGGGATATGTAGCATCATGACCCAAGTCCACACTCATACCTCCATGTTGCTCATGAACCATGTTGGGGAGTTTCTTATCATAAGTCATATGTCTTGATACCCTACTATATGCATACCATCCAACACTTGAGACAATGTTCAGAAGATAAACAAGAACCAGCTATAATTCATTTTTACTTGGCCCTGCTTTAATACTAGTTGCAATCTTTTTCTACTTGGCCTTCCCCTTGTTCTTCTTTAGACATTGGTTAGAATAATTTCCCTTCTAGTGACACCTAAAACATTTCACATTAATCAAATATTTCTTATGTGTATTTGTATCTTTCTTCTTACCCTTCTTGTATCCTTTCTTGCTTCCCTTCCTCATCCTCCCAACAAGGGCTAGGTCTTCTAATTCCTTTCACCACTCTAAATAGTACTCAAACTCAATCTTTTCTTGCACAATTTTATTGCTTCACATAATTAGGAAAATGCTCACAAGAACAAATACTTTGGAAAAAATGTTTCCAAGATGGAGCAAGTCCATTCAAGGAAATGGACATTAGCTCTTTATCCTTCACTTTTGACCTTATGGTAGATAATTTATCTCTCAACTCTATCACCCATCTAGGTATCTTACCATTATATCTTTGTTTCTCATGTGGATCATTGAAACCCTATTTCAAAAGAGCATCTTTCTAGGGAGATAAGAACTCTCGTATAAACCAAGCAAGCATCTTACATCAACTTATTGGTCATCGTATATGCAATGTGAAGGATGAAGTGATCCTTCACTGAATCAAGAATGATTCTATTTTCCTTGACTTCTTCTTAACATTGGTGGAAATCATATTGGATCAAAGTTGCAACATTATATTTCTTAACATGCTCCCAAAGATCAGTCTCCTTCAAAAGAATTTGCAGACTAAACTTCCAAGGTATGAAATTGGAAACACCATTCAACTCTTCACACTCTCTAATACCAAGACTAATAATCTTGCAAATATGGGGCACACCTCAAAGAAATACCCTCAACACATAAAGCAGAACAACTCATCTAGGGCTCAAGTTCTTCTCGCAAGCACCCTAAGATTTCACACCCAATCAACCTGTAATAGGTCAAGCACCTCTCACAAGTATGGAACAACTAAAACACCCAACTCCCACTTCACTAAGAGAGCGATCTTAGTCAAAATAGATTTAAAACCATGTAGAAATTTCTTGAAATTCCACTTTTAGATATTTCACTTCAACCCTAAGGTTTCCCATATCCAGTTCGTATGAACTTTTAGCCTTGGAACTGAATCTGAAATATTAATTTATAGTATTAAATATGTCACTTCGACCCAATTCACAAGGCAATAAAAAAAAATACCAATAAAGTTTACTTCAACACCAAAATGGTTAATCCCATAGGGTACACTTCCCAAGAAAATTATAAATGTCTTATTACCATAGATTATTACAGCAATAAAGATTCCCCTTTATTTTCTAGATATATGATAAATCACTTAACAAATTTAGCTCAATGTTATGTCAAATTATTATGCATAACAATTGCTAGAATATGCTCAATCATGAAGATAACATAAGATGAAAATAAACTGTGAAAGAACAAAAAAATCGGAT
>JASDQU010946547.1:26274-40401 GCA_032191745.1 Picea mariana | reverse complement strand
ACTGACAGGTGGCATATCCATACAAGTACAGTCAACAGTTGATGTGGTAGGGCCATACAATACGTGGCTCAATCTGGTGGTGCCACGTGGTAGGGTGTACAATTGGCAATGAGTTGGAAACGATGGCCAATAAGAGGTCACCACATGGACCAATGAGGTAGTTCCACATGGTTACATGTTACTATTCCAACTAGATGCTAATTTGTCCATTTTCGGGTAACATGTGGCACTATGTTGTGCTTCCACTTCATAATGATGACATCATCATGACATCACCCCTATGCCAACTCAGTTTTACGAATGACACATGTAATACTGTCATGCTGCCACATCAACATGCTGACATCATTTGTACGGATTGTCCTATCATTATTTTTCATATTTTTGTCAAAACTTTGAAAGGACATAAGTTTCTCATACAACCTTCATTTGAGGCAATTCACGTGCCATTGGAAATCTCTCGTCAAGATCTAGGCATTGATGTAATTTTCATTAGCATTTGAGATGACCAGTTTTTTAGAATTATGGATCCTTCTAGATCACACCTTCCCACTGAATAACTTTTGTACCTCCAAAACTATGGAGTACTCTGCAACTTAGTGATGATAGAGCTTCCTCACTCTTCCACCTTGCTGAAAATAAACTTCATGGATTATTCAACAACTTAGTGATGAATAATATTCCTCACTCTTCTACCTTGCTGAAATGCACTTTGACTGATCTCCATCTTGGAACTAATCTCCTTCTTGAATTTCCATCTTGGACTTCCATCTTGGATCTTTATCTTGGATACGGATTTTGATCTCCTTCTTGAACTTCCAAAATTTCAAGGAAACCAATCTGGATTAATGTACTTATGTCTTCTTCTCTGAAACACGTCTCTAACTCTAGCTTCTGGTAACAACTTTATCTCTAGCTCTGGTTCATGGCTACTAGCTTTGGTTCCTGTCTATGGCTCTAGCTCTAGTTCTGTCTCACTAGTTCCTTCATTACAAAAGTCTGCTCACTAACTCTTAGCTCCACAATATCCATATCTGAACTTTGAACTCAACATTCATTCCCATCTCCTTCTCTTTTGTAGATAGTCCATCTAGACAATAATGAAGACAAGTCGAATGTTGGTTTATGAMTTACCTATCTTGTCTATGTGCTACTTGATGTATGTATTGSAGTCTCTAAATAAACTTCTTGTTCATTTCCTTCTCTCCTTCCCTGATAGCAAAAMCCAAACACRTTTTCCACAAACATCTGTATTGTTTGACTTRCTTCTTTACAAGGTATACATCTTACTTGAACATGGCATTTACATAACATTTTTGAGAAGTACATAGCATAAATCATACACTTTACATGGCATACTTATTTCATTCTTCTAATAAGTATTCTACCTCATGTATTTTTACAAAGAAGACTTGTGTTTACTAGCTCTAGGAAGATATTTCATAACTACRATGCCCTTCCTGCTCCCAATCTACATGTCAAATGTCTTCAATGTCACATTCTTCCATTCTTTCACCTTGGTACTTCAGAACAAGAATGATATTACTTAGGAAATTTGACTTACATGCAGTTCATTAGTTGATAATAAGACAACATTATAACAATTGTATTCAATGTTGCTAAATAAAGATTTATAAATCCCTACAAGACCCCTCTCACTCTCAAAATTCTCCAAGAGTGGCTAATAAATCCATTTATTACAACATTGGAAACATAATTTAGAAGGTATTACATATGCATGCTATCTTTTCTATTTACAAATAAACATTGATGTGCCATTTTTCCCAAAATGGAATTTTCCCAGGTACCTATATAAAGAAAGGATAGGTGTATTTTCTTCATGGAATCATTCTTCCGATGGTACTGGAAGATGTCTCACAATTGTCTTTCTATGACAATACATCTGACACTGAATCTGACATTGACTCCAAGAAACCACTAGATCCAATTATAGGTTGTCCAAGTAACCTAAATAATTTCTCATTTATGACACCAAGCACTATTGTTGTTTCCTAAGTAGTTTTCTCTGAATATATGAGTATATGTCCATCCTGGAACACAACTTGATATACTTCATCTTCAAAAGTTGAAACTGAGAGAAAAATCACTTTCAACTCTAGAACATATAACATATATTCTATCCCCAGAAATACTCTTGACTTGAGTAGGAATCTCACATATCTAACTCCTCTTATTACATGACTGGTATTAGTCCCAAATCCCACATAGAAGTCTGTGTCTATTTCTGACAAGGTAATGAATACCGATTTCATTCCTTTCAAGTGGAAAGATGAGCCATTGTCCATAAATCATACCTCAATGTATTCATACACTATACTATTGAGACAAGACATTAAAAATAACTCTCTCTCAAATTTCTCAGCAAGACTATCAACTTCAGTTGAGGTTGCTACATGTCTCTTTGTAAGTATTTTCACATCTTCCTAGTTCTACTTTGGATAAAGTTGTGGATGAAGTGTCCAACACTTCTCAATCCAATGACCAATCTTACCACAATGAGTGCATAAGTTCTTGTTCCTATTCTAGAACCACAATCCTTTCTTGTCATTCTCCCTATTCTTCTTCCATAAATGACCTTTGCTTCTAGCCTCCTTCTTGGATGATGTTTCCTGTAAGGATTGTCTCTTMCAASATTTCACCATACAATGGTTATTAGCTCCATATAAAACACATTGATATATAGACCATAAATTTATGTCAGTCTTACAGGTGGGAAAAGTCTTCATTCCCTCCTTAGAATKCTCACCTCTTCTTGAAGATGCTTCACATTTGATGCCTTTCCCAGGGCTAGAATATTTTTATGGTAGAACTAGTGTCCTATGAAGTATCCAAACCTCTTCATTTGAAGCTTCCTTTAATTCAACTATCTTAGAGTATCYTCCATCTTCTTATTTTCCATATCCCAATCCTTCATAACGAGGTCATCCCTCTACCTATATGGGATTAGKCATTTCTTGGCCATTGATTCCAAGACCTTTTCCATCATATCCGATCTTGGTTAGTAGCTTAAATCCAATACCATTAGTATGCTCCTTAAATTCATTCAAAGAAACATTTTGATCTCAATGGGAAGAAATAGAACATGATGGATCATTTTCATGGCATACCTCGGTTACCGTTTGTAAAACTTGTGTAGAATATGGATTCTTTTGCATGGTATACAATTCCTTCTCCACTTGCTCATCTTTATGGAATTGTGCCAACATCTTATCTTTGGCCTACAACTCACTTTCCAATTCTTGAATAATGCCTCTGAGAAATTCTTCATGGCATACCAACCAGTCTTGAAGCCCTCATTTCTCATCTCCAAGGTATTGTAGTTTCATTCTCAATTCAAAGTTCTCCTTCTGAATCTATTGATTCATGTCTTTATGAAGCCTTAATTTCATTAGAGATTTTCTCATGGTGGCCAATTTTTGAAACAAAGAGATTTGTGCTCTCAAACAAGGAGTCTTCAAACGTTCCTTCAACAAACTTTATCTGAAAATTATTAGATGTCAAATTACTCTTTAAACACACATCAACATGTAACTTGATTCATGAATATTTTGATCGTCTTTGACTATTTGCAAAATGCACATGAATCTCATTACTTATCCAAAACTTCATTAAAAATGATGAATGACTTACAAAAGAATGAGAGATAACACAACATAAAATAAAAGAACTAGGAAAATAAGAGTTGATGATGGAGTTCACCCCTCCTGGACTATATCTCTGGGTCCCTTTTCGTCAGTGAGACCACTCTTCATTAATCTCAAAATGCCAAAATTACAATAAATGGACTTACAATACAAAATTTGAAGACACTCTTCAATTCTATTACCCAATCTTATAAACATAGGTTACCATTGAATTCCTCTCGAAATTCTGAGATAAATGACTATAAAATCGATAATGTTCCGAATAGGTGCCCAAAAGACCCTCTTTTACATGCCAAATGATGCACTATGGCTCTCATACAAGGAAAACTGAACTAATACTTTCAAATACATACATTTAGCACAAAACCAACATCACCATCATACTCTAAAAAAACTGATAAAAATGAGTATAAACTTGCCTATGTTTGGACATGGTGCCCAAAGACACTCCTTGGAAAACACTTCAAGATTATAGTACAACTCTTGTACTTGTATAAAAAATCCACCTCAAGATTTGTGCCAGCCTCTGAATGCAATTCCATGATGTCTGCATCGGGTCAGGTGCTAGGTTTAAATAGGGCGCAGTTCCGCCCAAACATTGACCGAGAATCTCAGATGGTTTGTTTTTAAAAATAAATTTATTGTTTTGGCTTGGTTAAACCAACCGATAGTTGTGGCACAATGGTTGGTGCTTGGTGTTAAGTCGTTGGGAATATTAGCGGGGTGGTCGGGGGTTCTTTGATCATACCATCTCAATTGGGTAATTTGATCAAGCTCGTGTCGATGGATCTTGATTCAAATTGGCTCAGCGTAGCATACTAGAAGCTATTACAAATTTGAGCAAGCTTGAATATCTTTCCCTGGAGAACAACACTCTTAAAGGTACAATTCCAAAATCCATAGTAGATCTTCAATATCTCACACATATGGATTTGAATTCAATCAACTTAATTGGATGTATCCCACATAACATAGGTCACTTAAAATATCTCATTGTTCTGTACATACATAGTAATAATATTTCTGGCACTATTCCAGATAGTGTCAACAATTTGATTTCACTTGGGATTTTATATCTATCCAATAATAGCCTAAAGGTACCAATTCCTAAGGGCATTGGCAATTGCACTTCTCTCATAATTTTCTACTCTTGCTCCAATAATTTATTTGGGACTCTGTCTACATATTTGGCCACTTGTACCAACATTCAGTTTCTTGACTTAAGTATGAATAGTTTGACCATGGAACTTCTTGACTACATGACATTTTTCCATAACTTGAGTATTTTAGACATTGGTTATAATAATTTCAGTGGTGACATTCCTAAATGGATTACAAATTTCATGAAGTTGCAGTGGTTGGATTTATCCAACAATAAATTTAGTGGAAGAATACCATTTGATCTTGAGAGACTTTAAGGATTTCTTGTCAATGTAAATTTGCAAGGGGAAATATTAATAGGTGAATATGGTGATCCACTTTCGAATGGAACAATAGGTCAAGCAATACCAATTGAGATGATAGGAAGTGCATATACTAGATTGCCAGATGTGATATCTACGAACACTCTCTTTGATTTATCTAACAATAATCTTATAGGGGAAATACCTGCAAGCATAGGAAGTATGAGTAGTTTGTGATTGCTGAATTTATCTGGGAACCAATTCGAAGGTTCAATACCCACATCTCTTAGTAACATATCTACTTTAGAGGTGTTGGAATTGGCCAAAAATGATTTGAGTGGATTGGTTCCTGAAGAACTCTCCAAGTTACATTGGTTGAGGATTATGGATGTCTCATCTAATATCCTATGTGGACCAATTCCAACATGGACACAATTTTCAATATTTGATGCATCTTTTTTTCAAAGAAATAAATGCTTACAAGGATGTCCTTTAAATTAATACAACAATCAAAAGAGAGAACCTATAGGAGAAGGTAATTGTACCAGTACAAGTAATCATATTAAAGTGGAATGGCTAAGTCATGTAAATGAAAATATCTCATTGGTAGCATTGGGGATGGGAGTGAGAATTGGATCTGAGGAAATAGTTGCAATATTCATCGTGTGGAAAAGATAGATATTGGATATTGGGTTTACCCCAAAAAACCACAAGTATTTTATGGACTGTATCGACCCCTAAATAATAGGGCATTGTACCTTTTACACCAAAATATAAATAAATAAAGTATTATAATGTGTGTTGTTATGATATTTATACCTCACTTATGATTAAAAATGAAATAGAGTAAATGATGATAAATATAAATTTAAAAAATATTGTAGTATGTGTTGTCATGATATTGGGTCTCATACACCAATTAGATGCCTGGCTTGACCTTAAAAATGAATTATTATTATTATAAAAAATGATTAAAAATGGGATGGTGAAAAAGAAAAACTTATATTAAATATAAATTGCTTAAAATCCAAAATAATTTTCATTCAATAATTCTATGGAGGATTTTCGAAGGTTATATATTTGACAATTTGCTTCTTTTAAAAATCACAATTCATTATCATTCTCGGCCTTGTTTTTTACTTTGTATAAGATTTTTTATTAGTTTGTTTTTCATTTCATTTAATTAACAGTAAGCACCATTACAACACTCACAAACATTCTTTTACTTTTGATCTTTAATAATATATGAAAATATTATTAATAATATTTTAATTAATTTTTTTATATAATTATTAAATATAATTTTATCTATCTTATGATTATTAAATTTTTACATTTATATTGAATGATTTTATTTTAAGTAATTGATAAAATGGTTTTATTTTAAATGGAAGAAAAAATTAAAATTAGTAGTGTTGGAGAATTTTTCTGGATATAAATTGTGTAAGAGGTTTTAAAACGTTGAGTGGTCACTCCACCCATCTTCATCCTATATCAAATATTCTACCAACTTTATTCAAAAAACCAGGAATCTTCATCTTGATGAACAAGACCTTATGGTTAGCTTCAACTTAGTTTCTCTTTTCACCAAAATTCTAGTCTTGGAAGCCCCAACCTTGATATCCAACATGGTAGACCCTGAAACCCTAGACATCATTAATATTAGTCTTTCCTTGACCTTCTTTACCTTCAAAGGTGTTTTCTACGGATAGATCGAAGGCACATTCATCTTCCTTATCCCGAGTGGTTGCTAACATTTTCATGGAACATTTTGAATCTCTAGTCTTAAGTAGATTTCATCTCAAACTTAAATGTTGGTTTTGTTTTGTAGACGACACTTTTTTCATCTTGCCTCATGGCCAGACAAACTTAACCTCCTTCTTCAATCACCTTAACAACCTTTCCCCTCATATCCAATTCACTATGGAAACAAAAAAAGACAACTCTATTCCCTTCCTTGATGTCCTCATCTCTCGTCTTCCTGATGGCTCTACCTCTCACCAAGTCTATAGGAAACTAACTCACACCGACATATACCTCAATGCCATCTCTCACCACCATCCAGCTAAAAAATTAGCTATCCTTAAAACATTGGTTACTCGGGCCATATGTAACCTTTCCCCCCAATTCCTCACCAAAGAAAAGGCCCACCTAACCAAAACCATGTTGTCCAATGGCTACTCTTTCTCCCAAATCACCCATGCTTTCCACTTAGGTAGCAACCATAAACCTAAAACCAACTCGACCTCTCCCCCCATCATGCTGTCATTATCCTTCCTTATATATAGGGCACCATAGACCATATTCGGAAGCTCTTAGCCCAAAATGAATATTAAAATTGTCTTCAAACCTCACAAAACCCTAAAACAACTTTTCAGAATTGCTAAAGACAAATTTGACCCAATGCCTGGCCCTAGCTTTTACCAAATTTCCCCTGTGGGAAATCTTACATAGGTCAAACTAGAAGAAGTGAAGCTTCATAGCTCCAAGCACCTTATGTGCTTTGACCAAACTAAAATTCTATCCTCTACTCCTCATTACTCTTCTTGTCACATTCGAGAAGCCCTTGAAATCGAAAAACATCCTAATAAATTAACCAAGAAGATGGCTACAAGCTAAGTCAATCTTGGTGGCCCACCATTCATCACCTTGACCATTAAACATCCTCCCTTCAGATCGTTCTTTACCTTCTCCTTCCACCTCTCCTCCTTCTTTGGTCTCGACTCATGCTCTTCTTTGGTCCTCACTTCTACTCTTCACTGCTCCATTTAATCTCTCTATCTCCCTCGATTTCTAGACCTAATTCAATTTCTCACTTTAATTTATGCTCCCCTTTTACTTTTTAAAAGTTTACTTTCTTAATTTCTCCTCATATACCCCTCCCCAATCTAATTATCATTCTAAACATTTATTTATTTCAACAACTTTCTCCCAAGTTTACGACTTTCTCCCAAGTTTTTATTTAACTCAGTGGCTAGTAAATCAATGCTCCATTGAGTAGTAAATCAGAAACCTTAACGAAACCATTCTCAAGAAACCTTAGTCTAGTTAAGGAAGAAGTTCTTATGCGAATTCGAGAACCCAAGCACTTTTATCTCCCAAAATTTGTGTAGTAAATCAGAAACCTTAATGAAACCATTCTGAAGAAACCTTAGTCTGATTAAGGAAGAAGTTCTTATGCGAATACCATCGAGAACCCAAGCACTTTTATCTCCCAAAAATTTATGATGTGAAGGTCATCTTTATCATCTTGGAGGAAGAGAAACTAGTGTCTAATCTATTTTGGAGAAAGAAAAACGAGTGCCTCACCTACATGAATATACAATGTTAAAATTCTTTTAAGCTAGAGTAATATGAAACAAATGTCACCATACATACAGTATGGCATAGAGCTTTAGTGAATAATTTGGCATAGAGCTTTAGTGAATAATTTGGAATAGACAAAGAAAAAGCACAGAAATTAGATTTAAATCTTAAAAACCTACCATTCCTACGCAATAATCTATACAATTTATTGTACATGTAAATAGTTGAGCTGGTCTCCATACACACAGTACAACAAAGAGCATTAGTGAATAATTTGGGAGAGACCAAAAAAAACCACATAAATTAGATTTAAATCTTGAAAACCTACCAGCGCTACGAAATAATCTATACAATTTCTTCTGCCTGTAAACAATTGAGCTAGGTCCTACGGTCTATAGAAAAGGCTATTTGGTAATCTTAACCAAGGACTGCGAACAAACTCCGATTGCTTAAACTCTGCACACTGAAATAAGATATGCGGGTACTTATCACATAAATTGACAGGTACTTATCACATAAATTGACAGGCGAAGTGGTAAGGCTACAATCAATAGAAACGAAGCGGTAAGGCAACGATCATTAGATTAGAAAGAGGGCAGCACACATTAATTTTTAAACGATATTTTACAATGAATATTTAATTTTTGAAGGGCAACGTGTAAGTGATATTTTATAAACGCTGCCATACATGAAATCTAAACGGATGGGTGGGTAAGAGAAACGACTAGGAGGTGAAGGAAGGAGGTATGTTTATAATCTGGTCTATTTATGGGAGCCTTTTATTTATTGTGACTACTAAGAATATTTTAAACATATAAAATTTTGTTCATTTAACATTTATATATAATTAAAAACTCATTAAATCTGATCAAGCGTACAGTTTTTTTTTTTTTGTGACCTACACCTCTTACCAGTTATTAATTTTATGCCTCCATTTATCATGTGAGTAATTTGAGAAGAAATTGAGAAATTTACACTATGTCCATTTATCCTGTGAGTAATTTGAGAAGAAATTGAGAAATTTACATTTTGGGTGGAGATTTCTTTAACAATTTCATACCAATCAACCAAATTCTTGTGGATTTCTTCACCTCAATTTACCCTTTTAATTTTTCCAATGCACTCATGGCATGTCTTATCACTTCTCTATTATTGATACCTACTCATTTTGACATGTCCTCTAAACCCCCCACTCACTGTAAAATATATTGTAACCTCAACAATCTGACTGTACATTGCCAGTTGTCCTGGCCAGCTGTACTTTCTATTCTTGTTTTGCTTGAGCCTATTTAGCTCAGCTATTTCCCATTGCATTGTACACTCTTCAGAACTTCTTCTCATTGTACTTTCTTCTTACATTCTAATATACTGTTTTCTGTTCTATTCTTTCTCTCTGCATTTCTTGCTTCACAATTTATCATGGTATCAGAGCTTCAGTCGTAAGCCTCTTCACACAGCGCAGAGCTTCACGGATCCTGAGAGCATGAGACACAATCTTTTTCACAAAGCTTGGAGAGTTGTTCGTCATACTCTCAAAAGATCCTCGCAGGAAACTTCCACGAGGAAGCAGACCGACATACGCTCAAAAGATCAGCGTAAGAAGCTCACGCGACGAAGCAGAGTGTACAACGCTCGAAAGAACGAGGAAGAAGAGAGTGCAGAAGAAGAAACTTTAAAGATTCTTGTAATTTTTTCAAGAATCATCAAGATTCACGAAGAAGAGCTGCAGAACGGAAGAACGTTTAAAGAACTCGAAGAATTCGTTCAAAATCGTTAAAGATTCCTGCAGAAGGCAGAATCATTTAAAGTTTTTCAAATTTCGCTCAAATCTGTCAAAGATTGGAGCAGTGAACAAAGAATCTGTGTATTTCTTTCAAATCTTTGAAAGATTCACGAATCTTTCTTCCAGAGGAGCAAAGAAGGCATCTCAGGTGCAAAGAATAGCCATTGAGACCATAAGATTCGACCTACGAATGGATCCGAAGCGGGAAACCAATTCAGAAGGGACAAGGAGAGCGCGGAAAAGGCGAAAGCATTTCAGCCATTAGATCTTCCGCAAAGGACCGACAGCCATTTGATCAGCGAGAAGGTGCTCGAGGTTTAGTCCTCTAGAGTGCACAGGAGAAATTTTGACTTGTGAAGTCCCGACATCATCTGGACCATCCATCCAGAGACACGTGGTGAGATCGTGGCACTTCGCTGACTCGCAAGGTGTAAGGGTCAGAAGACTACCGTGAGAATTCGCGATTCGTGAAATCACGAGTCATTCTGGACCATTGGATCGCTAAAGATCATGAGCTGTCGATCTTTTCCCATCCCAAAATCGGGAATCGGGAGTTGGATGAGAAAGGGAGACTGCTCTCCAAAACTCCGATACGCGATATCGCGAAATCCTGAGAGGACTTGTGAGCCATCCATCTCAGAGGACAAGTGGCAGCAGATCCAAGTGCCGTCAAATCGGCATTTCGGAGTTCGCGGTTTTGAAAGACCGTCGCAACCAGAGTTCGAAAGTCGCGAAATCACGATTCACGAAATAGAGATAAGATCAAAACCATCCATTTGTTAGGACACGTGGCAAACATCGAGGAAACTGTCGGCATTTCGGCAACCGGGGTTTCCAAGTTAACAGAAACTTTGCAATTGCAAGTCGCGAAATCACGAAACGACGAGGACCGTCCATCGTAAAGGGACGCACGGCATAAATCCGAGGACTCGGGAAAAGTCCTGAAAAAGAAAGGGCCATCGGCACATCGGGATTCGATGTTTCGCGAATCCTGAGGATAAGAAACTCGAGCATTTCGGAACTGCGAAGTCCGAAATCCCAACAGGAGGAAAGCTCCGCTTTGGGGTCCAACTGACGTCATCTCGTCAAAACGAGGGATCGGGAATCTCCAAGGTGAAACCCCTGAAGCAAACTTGAGCCGTCCATCTGTTGGGACGTGTGGCGGAGATCAAAGGAATTGGGAAAGTCTCGAAAGGAACACGCCATCGGTAAATAGGAGATCGGGGAATCGAGGAGTCAGAAGAGCTCGTCATCAGGGTTCACGAACTCCCGATTCGTGATATCCCGATAAGATTTGGATCGTCAGATCATAAGAAGATCTGGACCATTGGATTGTCCAAAGGAAAATTTTGCATTTCGGCAAATCGGAGATCGGGGAATCGAGGAGACAGAAGAGCTTGACATTAGGGTTTATGAACTCCCGATTCGCGATATCCCGATAAGATCTGGACCGTCAGATCACATCAAGATCTAGACCGTTGAATAGTCCACATGCGAATTTCGCATTTCGGCAAATTAAAAGGCAAAAAACCGGAAAAGCCCATAGCGCTTTAACATTAAGGCGCGTAGTCACATTGCATGGTGACTAAGGCCAATTCAAGGCCGATAAGCTCCCTTCGGCCATTGGCAAATCGGCGTTTCAGCGATCGGAAGTCAATACGAAATTTCCCTCTATTTTTTCTGCAAATTTTTTTTATTATGGCGTCGTCTAGCAATTTAGGACCAACTCAGGGTCCGATTCTTCTTGGAAAGAATTACGATTTTTGGTCTCTTCGGATGAGATCGTTCTTGCAAGCACAAGAGTGCTGGGATCCAGTGGATCTTGGATATGTGGAACCAGATCCAGCCGCCCTTACTACCATGACAAATCCGTAGAAAATTGCTCAGGCAACACTGAGGAACAAAGAAAATAAAGAAAAATTTTGGATTCAAAATTCTATGGATGATTCGATTTTTTCAAGAATCACAGGTGATGGTACTTCAAAATAGGCCTGGGACATCCTCAAATCTTCCTATCAAGGAAATGACAGGGTCAAAACACTCAAACTACAGACCCTGAGGACGCAATTTGAGACTCTGAGGATGATAGAGTCTGAAAATGTCGATCAGTTCATGACCCGAGTCATGGGAATTGTGAACCAGATCAAACTGACTGGTGAAACCATCACTGATCAACGAATTGTTGAGAAAATCCTCAGAATTTTACCCAAGAAATTCGAAATGGTTGTAACAACAATCCTTGAATCCAAGGATCTGTCAAGTTTTTCAACAGATGAACTAATTGGTTCTCTGGTGACACATGAGACCAGACTGCATCTCACAGATGAGTCAATCTCCAATGCCTTCAAAACTCAATTCTCCTTCAGCAAAGGAAGAGGCAGAGGAAGAAGAAGAGGTCACCAAGGCAGAGGGAACAATCAAAGTAACCCTCACTCCAGTGGAGGTAACAAACAACAATATCTGAATCAAAATTTCCAAGGTCAAAGACAACAGCAACAAAATCAACATCAGAATTTCTAGCCTCAACGAGGCAGAGGGAGAAGATCAAATGAGAAATCAATCATTCAATTCTATTACTGCAAAAAGTATGGGCACTATGAATCTGAATGCAAGAAGAAGCAAGCAGATCAACTCTCAGGTAGAACACATGTGTCAAATCATACGGGAGAAAACTCAGGAGGTATGTTTCTCTCATGCCACAAGACTGACGAACAACCTAAATATGTCTGGTTGCTGGATAGTGGATGCAACAATCACATGACAGGTAACAAAGATTTACTTTCATGCTTTGATTCTTCAATCTCCTCTGATATTACACTTGGAAATGATTACTTAGTCAAAGTTCAAGGAAAATGAATTGTTCTTATGCTTACTAAACAGAATGTAAAGAAAGACATAAACAATGTCTATCATGTTCCAGATCTGAAACATAACTTGTTAAGTGTAGGAAAACTCATTGAAAAAGGCTATAAGGTACTTTTTGAGGGAGCATCTTGCAAAATATATGACAAATACCCCAGCAGAAAATTAATTTATGAAATCCTTATGACTCCAAATAGGATGTTTCCCCTTACCCTCAGAACTGCAAATCTAAGTCAACCTTATGCATAGAGTGCATCTACCTTGAATGAAACAATGATTTGGCATACAAGATTTGGACATCTACCATTTCAGAGTCTAAGTCTTCTTTAGAAGAACTCCATGGTCAAAGGACTTCCTATCTTTAAAGAGAAAATTCTCCCATGTGAGTCTTGCATACTTGGAAAACATAAGAGAACCAGTTTTCCGCAGTCATCAAATCAAGCCAAACAACATCTTGAACTTGTTCACACTGACCTATGTGGACCAATGCAATCAGAGTCAATAGGTGGTAGTTTTTTCTTTCTAACGTTTATTGATGATTTCAACAAAAAAATATGGATCTATTTTCTCAGACACAAGTCTGAAACTTTTGCAAAATTCAAAGAATTCAAGGCAGAAGCTGAAAAACAGAGTGGCAAATACATCAAAGCACCCATGTCAGATGGAGGAGGAGAATACAACTCCATAGAATTTGCAAATTTCTGCAAATCTCAAGGCATCATCATGCAAGCAACAACAAGGTATACTCCACAGCAGAATGGAGTGGCTGAAAGGAAAAATCAGACAATAATGAATATGGCAATAACACTTCTCAAAGAGAAAAATCTGTCAAATACTTTTTGGGCTGAAGCAGTAGCATGCTCAATTTATCTCTTGAACAGATCTCCAACCACAAGTCTAAAGATGAAAGTTCCCCAAGAAGCATGGAGTGGAACAAAGCTAAATGTAGCGCATCTAAGGACATTCAGATGCATAGCATACGCTCACATACCTTCCGAATTAAGGAAGAAATTGGATGATAGAAGTGATAAATGCATTTTCACTGGATATAGTGAAACATCTAAAGATTACAGGCTTTACAATCCAATCACCAAGAAACTAATTCTCA
>JASDQU010946547.1:15863-26043 GCA_032191745.1 Picea mariana | reverse complement strand
GTTTGAGAGAAATCCATCAGCAGTTTGATGACTTTGAACAACACAACATTTTTGCTTTAATGTCATGTCAACCTACATCTTTTAAGGAAGAAGCTAAGGAGCCACATTGGGTTCAAGCCATAAACCAAGAAATTGACTCCATTGAGAAAAACAAGACATGGGATCTTGTTGATTTTCCAACTCACAAAAAGAGTATTGGTGTCAAGTGGGTTTACAAAACTAAACTCAATGAAAAAGGGCTTATTGAAAAGCACAAGGCAAGGCTTGTTGCCAAAGGCTTCTCACAACAACCAAGTACTGATTATGGTGAAACTTTTGCTCCAGTAGCAAGATTAGACACTGTAAGGACTCTATTGGCCATAGCAGCACAACAAAAATGGCAAGTATACCAAATGGATGTCAAGTCTACATTCCTGAATGGTTTCTTAGAAGAATAGGTTTATGTCGATCAACCACCTGGATTTGAAGTCCAAGAGCACCCGGCCAAAGTATATCGGTTGAAGAAAGCCTTGTAGGGCTTAAAGCAAGCTCCAAGAGCTTGGTACAGCAGAATTGACACTTAGCTGATCAAAAGTGGTTTCAGCAGAAGCCAAAATGAGCCAACTCTTTACACCAAAGTAGATCAACACGGTAAAATTTTGATTGTATGTTTATATGTTGATGACATGATCTATACAGAAAATCTAGAGTTAACAGATTTTAAACATGCCATGCAATCTGAGTTTGAGATGACAAATCTTGGCATAATGAAATATTTTTTAGGGATTGAGGTTCATCAATCAGCCAAAGGCATTTTTTTCTGTCAGCAAAAGTATGCAGGAGACATCCTCAAAAGGTTTCGCATGGAAGGATGCAATCTAGCAGAAACCCCCATACCATTAGGCACAAAATTGAGAAAGAATGATGAAGGTCCTATAGTGGACTCTACCCTATACAAAAGTTTAGTAGGCAGTTTGTTGTATCTTACAGCAACTAGGCCTGACATCATGTATGCAACCAGCCTTGTTTCCAGATTCATGGAATCACCCAAAGATTCACATTGGAAAATGGAAAAACGAATTTTGAGATATGTAGCAGGAACACTAAAGTTTGGCTTATGGTACACTAAATCTAATAGTAATCAACTTTCTGGTTACACAGACAGTGATTTTGCAGGTAGCCTAGATGACAGGAAAAGCACATCTGGACATGTTTTTCAACTGGGCACGAACCTAATCTCATGGGCATCAAAGAAGCAACCAATTGTTTCAATATATTTTGCAGAGGCAGAGTATGTCGCAGCTACCTCAGCTTCTTGTCAATCTGTATGGATGAGAAGAATATTGAGAGATATGTCACATACAGAAAAGGATCCAACTCCTATATTCTGTGACAATACTTCAGCAATTGGTTTATCTAAAATTCATGTGTTTCACAAGAAGAGCAAACACATTGACACTCGTTTTCATTTCATACGTGAGCTAGTCAATAATGGTGATATTGCACTACAATTCTGTGGTTCTCGAGATCAACTTGCTGATATCTTTACAAAGCCACTAGGAAAGTCAGTTTTTGATTTTCAGAGACAACACCTAGGCATAATTAGTGCTGATGATTGTAACTGTTGAGTTTAAGAGGGAGTGTTAAATATATTGTAACCTCAACAGTCTGACTGTACACTGCCAGTTGTCCTGGCCAGCTGTAATTTCTATTCTTGTTGTGCTTGAGCCTATTTAGCTCATCTATTTCCCATTGCATTGTACACTCTTCAGAACTTATTCTCATTGTACTTTCTTCTTACATTCTAATATACTGTTTTCTGTTCTATTCTTTCTCTCTGCATTTCTTGCTTCACAATTTATCACTCACGACATCTCTAGTGCCACTGCCCAAGACGAACGGGAGTCAATACATCCACTTTCTTCAGCTTTCTCTCTCGATACCGCAATTTCTCTGTCTTTACTGCCTTGTCGATCTCTCTTCGCTGTAGTTGCAACTTGCTCAATTTCTCTCTTCCGTGTTATTGCTGTAGGCAGGACTTTCCGGTGTTCGTTGTAGCTACTCCCCTTTTATTTACGTCCATAGCGAGAACACAACTCACTAAGCTTTGAAGGACGTTTCAGTTTAGGAGAGAGAGAAATGGATCATAACGCTCTTCTTTTTCTCATCATCGTGTGCTTCGTCATCATGGTGGACACTCTATCTGTAGGTATTAATTACTCGCCCTCGAAGCCGAATTCCCCTTCTACTTGGAGAGCTCATGGCTATGGCTACATGGACGGATTAAGTTATCATCGGACTGATTCTTCTTCTCATGAATTTGTTTTGAATGGGCGTACTAAGCAGGAGGATCTTCACGAAGTCAGATCATCCATGGACCGTCATGAGAAAAGGGACGTGGAAGCTCTTTTATCCTTCAAAAAGCATATCAAATCGGATCCATCTGGAAAGATGGTCCAAATGGACAGCTGAGAACTCAAAAGAGGTATGCTTCTGGTATGGTATTACCTTCAGGCGACACAGCAAAAGAGTTGTTGCCCTAATACTTCATGTTTTCGTATCTACAAAATATGTTATAGATGATGAATTACAATTGGGAGGTACTCTTTCCTCATCTCTGGGCAACCTCTCCTTATTGCACACGTTGAATATTTCTGCTAATAATTTGACAGGAGTAATTCCACTGAAATTCGGACAACTTAAAGCGTTGAGAATACTTGACCTCAACTACAATTATTTTCTAGGAGGATCGATTCCAAAGGCATTGTGTAATTGCACATGCCTTAAATGGATCAAACTTTTAGAGAACTGGTTGACAGGGACCATACCATCAGAGTTTGGTTGTTTAGTCGAGTTGGAAAATCTCTACCTAGATGGGAATATCCTGGGTGAAAGTATTCCAACTTCTCTCAGCAACTGCACCTCTCTCAGAAAAATTTCCATTCAAAGCTATCTAAAATTGGGTGGTCCAATCCCTTCTTTTTCGGGTTCGATGATAAGCCTATCTTATGTTGACCTCAGTGGGAACAATTTGAGTGGTCCAATCCCTTCCATTTGGGGTTCTATGAGGAATCTATTTCATGTCCACCTAAGTAGCAACTAGTTTAGTGTTCCAGTTCCTTTCTTTTCGGGGCTCGATGATAATGTTGGGCAGTGAAAGCAAAACAAAGCACAAAACAAGAGCATACATGAGTTAGATTAAATACACATGAAATCAAGATAAACAAACACACATTTGGTAAAGTGATTTATGTGGAAATCCAACTCTCCTAAAAATCATGGGAAAAGATTATTGGTCTTCTTCTATTCAAGGGAGAATTACAATAGCCAACCCAAGCATACAATCATCCTCTCCTCACACACTCCTTACTCTCTACCTCAGATTGTGTATCTACCTCTATGGGTATGCTCGTATATATAATGTCTATCACTCAGTTACACAGAGTGATCATGAATCTATCACATAGTTACACGAACAGTTCATAAGTAGTTGGCATGGATGTGCATGTGCATGTGCGTCTGCATCTGCATGTGCATATACTGTGCGTGTGCATGTGCGTCTACATATGCATGTGCATCTACATGTGACCGCATGAGAAAATTAGTTGGCATGTTTCCAACAATCTCCACCTTGAAAACAATTTACCTGATAAATCATGCCCTTAATTAATTCATCCATCACCTTTTGTGTAAGAGAATCCAAACACCATCACACCTCTGCAACTTTTCTGACAATACCATTACGTGAACATGCCTGCACGATTCACTCCAGCATGGATCATTCTGTCTCCATCAGTACCTGTCTAATAGACCGATGCGACTGTCCAAATCTCATGAATCATAACCATAGAGAAAATCACTGCAACCACTATAGGTGATACTTGTGCCTCTATGTTTGAAGCACCCACTTCCATGCTCCTGTCCTAGTTTTGTCATGTGTCTACTGAAAACACCAACTGCATGTGAAATGTTGACCATTTTTCAATCGCAATCATCAAAATTCCTACTAGCATATAATACTCGATACATATAACCCTTTTCTTCTTCATCAATTAGGAAATAAACCCGAAGAGAATTTACAATGTAAAGCCAAAGGAATTTACTAGTTTCACATTATTCATACTGAATTTCCTGAGTATCTTCACAACATACATCTATTGTGATAACCAAGCTTACCATATTTCCCGTCTCTGTGTATTTCCATGCCCAAGATTTATTTCACTACTCCCAGATCCTTCATAACAGAGGTCCTAACCAACTGAGCCAACCTGTTGATCTCAACCATGCTTGTTCTTGCAACAAGCATAACATATAACACCAAGATAATGACTATACCATAAACACAATGGTTATACTCACTTTTTGTAAAATTTGGCTCACCATGAAGGAATCAAACATCTTGTACCATTTTCCTAGCATGCTTCAAGCCATACAATGCTTTTTGAGTTTGCAAACAAATCTTCTGTTGCGATTCTGAACTAACCATTCTGATTGTTCCATATACATCCCCTTATAAAAGGAGATTCATCAAACGCTGCTCCACTTCAAACTTTTCATTCGAACAACTTTGACTAAATCCAGCCAAACTGACCAAGTAAGCCTTCATCACTTACCTCTAGGCCCATTTACAATGGAGTTCACCAAGCCTTTTATAGGCTTCATTACATCCAAATCCATGGACACAATACCACAGGATACCCAAAACACATGGACCTGAGAAATCACCTGTTTTGACTTAAAAATAGATTTAATTCATTAAGTCTTTCACCAACTCAAGGTTAACCCAACATACATGCCCCCCCCATATATTCAATCTACCTAAATCTATGTCTAGACTTTTCATAGGTGACCTGATAAACCAGGGGTATGCATGCTTATCCAGGTCTTACAGACATATGCCCATTTACATGCAATCAATAATTTCTACAACTCCAAAGTAAATACAATTTATTTTTTCCTTTTTATTATTATTTCACGGTGACTCAACCATCACCACCCTGCACCTTCTATGTGAACACAGGTGGAGAGACACAATAGACAGACAAAAACTTCATCAACCATACCTATAGCTGAATTTGCTTCTATTGCAGAGTCCTCTTTGAATGCTTCTCGTCTTTTCCAAAAATCCTTCTTCAGATGCCCAGATCATCCATAAAACCAATATTTTGCCTTACCCTTACTGTCTTTTGACTTAGACCAAGTTGTAGCTTTCTGATCTTTCCCTCCTTCTATAGATCGATCTCTGACCACCATTGCTTCTTTTGTTGAGGTTTCCTTACTGGATCTTCTCATCATTTCCTCACATAAGAAAGCTCCCACAACAATGTCATAATCAATGGCATCTATTGTGTTAAACCACACAGTTGTGACTAGATGATCCCAAGACTCAGGAAACAAACACAATAGCGTAACTGTCTTGTACTCATCTTTGAACTTTACTTCCATAGCAATTAATTGAGAAATCAGAGTATTGAAGACATTCAAGTGATCAATAATTTTCGTACATTTTTTCATCTGCAAGCTGTACAACTACCTCTTCAGGAAGATTTTGTTTGACAAGTTCTTTTTCATATACAGACTCTCCAGTTTGGTCCAAAAACATGCTGTTGTCTCCTCTTCAAGGATGTTAAACAACACCTCATTTTCCAGACACAAACAAATAGTATTGAGGGATCTTGCATCCAAATCCTCCGAGTCCTCGTCTGTCATGCTTGTCAGTTTCTTTGTCTTTCCAGCCAATTCTTTTTGAAATCCTTGTTGAACAAGAAGATCTCTCATCTTAAGCTTCCAAAGCGCAAAGCTATTCTTACAGTTGAATTTCTCCACCTCAAACTTGGAACTCTGCACTCTCGCCATTAACACAAGAAAAAAATACAAAACCACTGCTTATGAAACCAAGCCAAACCCTTTATATAGAAAAAAATAACCTTATATCTCAAGTTATAGCTAAAGGTTAAACTTCAAAGTTTTTAAAAAATATTTATAAAAAAAACTTTTACCAAATCCACAAAGTTCAACTCTTTAAAAAAATAATATTATACATATCCTCCCAATAAAAAACTTGTATATAGAATCCCCTTTAAATTTCCACTCACTCCTTAAAAATGGTTTGAGCATCCACCTTTTAAATATCCATTATTCTCCACCTCACGACCATGTCAAATGAATAAGACAAAACACCTTTAATTTATACCACTCATACCTTTAATTTATCCTATGTATGCGAATTATACCATGCAAACTTTGGTTTTTATTATTGGCGCTACTTTATGGGTGTAAGGGGAGCTCTTCTTTGAGAGATAAACCCTCCTTTACAATGGATGGGGGATCTCTAGATCTCCTTGAGTGTGGATGGGGAGCGTCGATGTGTCGACGCTCTGTGGTGCAAAAATCATGTGCACTGATTTTCTGAAATTTGTGATTTCATAAGTGTGAGAGCGTCGATGTGTTTCTAACACTATATATGGAGTGTTGATGACATGAGGAACTCAATCATGTCTCATTGCACTCTCCAGACCTGCATGAAATTCTCTTTGGCTCACCTGCGGCACATACTCAATTCAAAAACCACATGTTGGGAAACGGAAGCAAAACAAAGCACAAAACCAGAGCATACATGAGCTAGATTAAACACGCATGAAACCAAGAAAAATAAACACACATTTGACACAGTGATTTATGTGGAAACCAAACTCGGGTAAAAACCACGGGCAATGATTATCAGTCTTATTCTATTCAAGGGAGAATTATAATAGCCAACCCAGGCATACAAGCGTCCTCTCCTCACACACTCCTTTCTCTCTAGCTTGCATTGTGTATCTACCTCTATGGGTATGCTCATATATATAATCTCTATCACTCAGTTACATAGATTGATCATGAATCAATCACATAGTTACACGAACAATTTATAAGTAGCTGACATGCATGTGCGTGTGCATCTGCATCTGCATGTGACCGCATGAGAAAATTAGTTGGCATGTTTCCAAGAGATAAGCCTATGCTATCTTGACCTCGACATCAACAGTTTCAGCTGTCCAAATCCTTCTTTTTCGGGTTCGATGATAAGCCTATCTTATCTTGACCTCAGTGTGAACATTTTCAGTGGTCCAATCCCCTTCATTTTGCATTCGATGAGAAACCTATCTTATCTAAACCTCGGATCAAATAATTTTGGTGCTCCCATCCCTTTGTTTTTGGGTTTGATGAGAAGGCTATTCATCCTTTACCTTAGTAATACCTTTCTAAGTGGTCACATCCCTCCAACCCTTGGCAATTGTACTCAACTACTTATGCTTGACTTATCTTTCAATTATTTGAGTGGCACAATACCACTTGAATTGGGGTTGTTGCGAAAGCTACAATATATCTTATTGTTTAGGAATGATTTGAGTGGAAGAATACCAAGTGAATTGGGGTTTTATTCTTCACTTGAGACTTCAAATTTGGGTGATAATCGATTGTTTGGAAGCATACAATCTCAATTGGGTAATTTGAGCAAGCTCGTGTCCATGGATCTTGATTCGAATCGACTCAGCGGTATTACAAATTTGAGCAAGCTTGAAAATATTTTATTGGAGAACAATAGTCTCAAAGGTAAAATTCCAGAAGCTATAGTAAATATTCAATATCTGTTAGAAATGTATTTCAATTCAAACAACTTAATTGAATGTATCCCACATGGCATAGGTCAATTTAAAAAATCTCACTATTTTGGACATACATAATAACAATATTTCTAGCACTATTCTAGATAGCATTAGCAATTTGGTTTCACTTGGGATTTTATATCTATCCATTAATAGCTTAGAAAAATCAATCCCCAAGGGCGTTGGTAATTTCACTTCTCTCATTAGTTTCTACGCTTACTCCAATAACTTCTCTGGGACTCTGTCTACATCCTTGGCCTCCTGTACGAACATCCTGTTGCTCGACTTAAGTATGAATGGTTTTACAGGGAAGTTTCCTGACTACATGGCATTTATCCATAACTTGAGTGTTTTAAACATTGGTTATAATAATTTCAGTGGTGATATTCCTAAATGGATTACAAATTTCATGAAGCTGCAATGGTTGGATTTATCCAACAACAAATTTAGTGGAAGAATACCATTTGATATTGAGAGGCTTCAGGAATTTGAAGTCAATGTATCTTTGCAATGGGGAAGTTTGTTCGGTGACTATTATAAACCGATTTCAAATTCCACAGCAATTGTATCTATATCAATTGATCAAGAACATATTAGACTACCAGAGGTGATACCTATGAACACTTTCTTTGATTTGTATAACAATAATCTTATAGGGGAAATACCTACAAGAAAATGAGATATGAGTACCTTGTGATGGTTGAATTTATCCATGAACCAATTGGAAGGGCCAATACCCACATATCTTATTAACATATCTACTTTAGAGGTGTTGGAATTGGCCAAAAATAATTTGACTGGCCTAATTCTTGAAGAACTCTCCAAGTTACATTGGTTGCAAAAACTGAATGTTTCATCCAATAGCCTATGTGGGCCAATTCCAACAAGGACACAATTTTCAACTTTTGATGTATCTGCATTTCAAAGGAATAAATGCTTATGGGGATGTCCTTTAGATACATGTAGCAATAGAAAGGAAAAACCTGTGGGAGAAGGTAATAGTACTAGAGAGAGTAATCATATTAGAGTGGAATGGTTGACTCGTGTGAATGAAAAGATGTCATTGATAGCATTGGGGATGGGAGTGGGGATTGGATTTGGGGGATTAGTTACTATTTTCATGGTGTGGAAGAGAGATAGACGTTGGATATTAATTCTAACCCCCAAAAAATCACATGTGTTTTATGGATTGTATCGGCTACCTAAATAATATGGCATTGCATGTACTCTTAAATGTTAAGCCCTAAATAGTGGCACATTACCCCTTAATTAGGGCATATTATAGTAATGTTATTTTATTTATGTCAGTTTGGGTCCATTAGTTGTAATTGTACCTCCTAGTATCCTATATATACCAAGGATACTTTTTCATTTAGAATCATCTTGTATTTGGAAATACATGTGGTGAATAAGGAGGTTTCCCCCTCGAAGAGTCTTATTATCTGAAATTCTCTCTTTTTCAAGGTGTTCAGTACTTATTTTGATATTTTTCTATGCTATCTTGGTATTTGGTTCCTAACATTTGGTTTCAGATCTAAAAGTCTTGGGGTTTTGCTGCTACATATGAGACACCTTGGTATTTTCACTATAACTCTTTTTCTACAATGTTTCAAAAGGAACCCCTTGGAGGATATTTATTATACAGATCAAGGTATGTGGGGTTAAAATTTCATCTCTGGAAGCTTTATACTTTCGGAAATATAGCTTATGCAATATAGGGTTCTGGAATCATCTTGAAGTTAGTCATCTAATAATTTTTTCTATAAAATATTTTTTGTACAATTTCAGACCCTGAAATATAGAGGTTATTCATAGAATTTATCAAGGTATATGTGAAAAAAATTTCAGCTTCTTTTTCATCCTACTATTTTAGATACACCCTGTGCAAGATAGGGTATCTGACTAGTCTTATTAACTAGTCTCAAAGAGGTTTTCCAGGTAAAACAATGATATATTCTTCAGTGAGTATCCAAATTAAGTGAGACCACTCACATTGTACAATGGAAATTCTGTAGAATTTCTGGTACAATTTTCAGAATGAAATATCATATATTGTGATTGTGGCATGCTTTAGAAGTACACTCTCCTAGAAGCGAAAAAATTCAACAAGGTGTGGGGAAGTTACCATAACTTCCACTTGGCACATCCAATTTTGATCAGACTTGTGGCATTATAGAGACGACATATCAGGGAGCTACAAAAATAAATTTTCATACCCAGAAGGTCCGAAAATTTTGAGATACAGTAGAATAAATATCGTCTAGAAGAACCACCTCAAAATGAAGGTTTAAAAGTGATACTTGGCCAACATGCCACCAAAATGGCGAAATTCTACACCAATTAAGAAATGCACAAAGACAGAAATGATTTACAAAAGAAGACAATAACAAAATATGAACTACAATGGATGATGGAGTCAATTGAAGATAAGATGGAGGCAATAATGGATACTAAGATGGAGGGTTTAAAAAGGGAGATCATGGAAGGATTGAAAAAAATTCTAATAGAGAGGGCCCCTGAAAGTGAAAATGTGTCCCATGAAATTCATTATG
>JASDQU010946546.1:14984-33225 GCA_032191745.1 Picea mariana | reverse complement strand
TAAAGTCTGTAAAGTCAGGACAAGTGGTGGCTAAGGGCATAAGGACAGATAATAATGTTGATATTGAATCCTCCCCTGCAAGTAAAGAAGAAGACTCAGATACAACAAAAGAATGTTCTGTTAGCATTTATCCCATTGAAGAAGTAGAAGAAGAATCATTTCATAAGCTGGAAGCAGAAATTGTGAATCTTATAAATAAGGTTGAGAAGTCAAACACCCAAATTAAGTTCTTGAACAACTCCATGAAACTGGATGAGATCTTGGACAATCAGAGATCACCAAATGACAAATCCGATCTTGGATACAACAAGGAATAAATCAGTACTCCTAAGAAACCTGATGCAAGTCCTTCATTTGTAAAGGGTGAAGACAAGTCTGACAGAGGTCCTTCATTTGTAAAAGGGGAAAGCAGGTATGACTCAGGTTATTCATGTTCAAAGAATGAAAGCAATACTACAATATTTAGAATATAAGATCAAGGAAGACATCTAGAAGCTACTCATACACCTCAAAGTAAGTTTAGAAGAGAGACACCTTCATGGATGAATCAAAGGAGGTATGCGAGTGTTCATAACAATTATTGTTTTTTCTTATGATGAATATGGTCATAAAAGCCTTGGATTGTAGGCATCATGGAAAAAAAATGAATGTACAGTAAATAAGCATCTTGGATAAAGACAGATACATCTGGTTAGAGATCGATGAGAATCAATGGGTAGATCCAAGGGTTGTTTGAAGAATACGAGCTACAATTGCACAGTGTTCCAGTAGGACAACAACATCCACAACAACAACATTATGATGTACAAAATGATATACATGACATCCTATAGAGATAACAAGAGGAGAGACCTTGTCAGGGAAAGATACCCTTTTAGAAACAAAGGGGGAGAACAATCAGAAGCAGAGAGAGAAAAGTGACAGGGGGAGTCATTCAGTTATGACAAGAACAGGTTGATGAAGGAGTCCCAGTAAGAGAGGTGAGCAATATTGAGTATACTACATAGGACACAACTGAAGTTGAAGATGAATAGGTCCCAGAATCTAGTATTTCATTCCAAGACTAAACACATCCCCATAAAATACCATTTTATGAGAGAGAAGATCATCAATAAGATTGTTCAGGTTCATTACATTCCAACCACAAAAAAAATTATAGACATCTTTACTAACTGTCAGAAGCTGGGTGTCATCCCTTCTCTCACCTAAGAGAGTCCATCCTTTCAGGGGGAGTATGTGTTGGTTGAATATCTGATACCTACGAAAAGTACTGCATTAACTCAGGGGGAACATGTTTTTCTTTGACATTGATGTCAAAGGGGGAGAAAAGGTGTGGTCTGTCTGCTACAGTTGGAGGTATGAAGAATAGTGCAGTCTTTCAGGGTTTCCATCAATGCCAAAGGGAGAGATTGTTGGCATGTTTACAGGCAGAGTGTGCTTTTCATTGATGGCAAGAACAACAACGACAATGTCATGCTTACTGAAAAGAACAACAACAATGATGGCATGATTACAGGCATAATGTGCAATGACGAATGATGGCATGATTACATGTAGAGTGTGCAATGACAACAAACAAGAAAGAAATAATGATAACATCGAGAATGACGAGACCATGAGAAATTATAGTCTACAAGCTTAGGAAGATGAGAACAGGGCACATAGTTGGAGTTTCCAGATAGAAAGAGGTTATCATGAAGGCCACAAGGATCATGCACAAGATTCCTTAGAATCTGTGAGTTTGTAGAAGGAAGAAAAGCTCAGGAGGAATAGCGCAGAGTTGCATGTAGAGCGCAAGTGTGCGCCAGGACCAAGGTTAACTTCATTGCCAAATCTCAGGAGAGATAGCATTTTCAGAAACACAGACAAGTCCCAAAGTCATCAGGACTTGTAGAAGTATCAAAGGTTGAGGCCTTTGATACTTAGAAATTCTTCCAAGTTGGGAGGAAGCATAAGCTCAGGAGGAGGAGCGACAATGGCCATCGGATCGAGCACTGTGAAGAATATGGACCGTTGGATCAGAGTCCAAACAAGAGGAATGAGTGCACAAGAGAGTAATAGATCCCATCCATTGGATATGAGCGTGAAGGACCAACAACCGTTAGATCCAATGGAGTTGCAAGGAGGATAATCCCATAAGTCATTCCACACTCCAAAGATGTGAAGGAATCATGACTGTCTATTAAGGCAGGACACGTGGTGAGAGATCAACATTTTACTGACTCACAAACTGGAAAATTCAAAGGTGAGAGTTGTAGGAACTTGCGATGTTCGAGTTAGCGATTTGATCTAGTTCGTTAGATCATGGGGAGTTGTGAGCCGTTGATATGAAGCTCGCAAATATCGGGAAGGTAGGAGGCAAATACCCGAGGATCTGGGAGCCCCAATAATCCTAGTCGTTCATCTGGGAAGGACACGTGGCAGGCGATAAAGCAGATTAGCAGAATCGCAAATTGGAAGAACTACGTCGAGCAGTCCTTAGACATCGCAAAGTCCGAGTTCATGATATTGATCACAACCGTTGGATCGAGGAATGTCGTGGGACATTGATCTGGAGCAAGTTTTAGAAAATCGAAAGTCAGGAGAAGGGAGGTGAGTAGTCCTCCAAATTCAAGAAATGTGAAGTCCCAATAAGATCTGGACCGTTGGATCATAGAGGGATGTGGGCCGTCGATTTGACATAGAGCACTGAATGGGGAATCGAGAGTTGGAAGAGTCAGGGTTGGCTCACGTTCAAACACCCGACATGCGAGGTCACGATTTGATCACAACCGTTGATTTGGCAAGCAAAGAGTCAGGGTGACTCATGTTAGATTACCCGATATGCGAAGTTACGAAGCATCCGGGAGATTAAGCCCCGGGTCAGAGCTAGAGGTCACATCGTCGGAGGATTAAAGGAGGAGCTATCATGTATGTAGGCTCCACATCAGAGATAGCCGAGTTGCGAAACACCTTTTTGATAGGCATTTGATCACAGTTCATGGTCATGTGGAAGGAAGGGGATTAGCCAGAAAATCTAGCGCCCATAGTGTAGTTTTCTTAGGAAGGGAAAAGGTGCCAAAGGGATGAGCGTGCAAAGGTTTTCTCTGTAACTACCAGAAACGAATGATTGTTTCTGCCAGAGAATTCGAAGAGGCTTCAGGGTGATCGCCAGAGGAGCTGAAGAGTCTCTAGGTAATTGCGAGTGGTATGAAGATTAATCATAGAGGCAATTGACAGATGGAAAAGTATTGAAGACTATAACTGCCAGAGAAGCCAAAGAATCACAAGATAATGACCATTCATGATGAACAGATTGGGTATAACTGCAAAGAATATGAGGAGTTGCTAGGATGATCTGGCAGAGAACTTGGCATGAGAAAGACATGCAGAACAAATAAGAGTGAGGGGTTCTCCGATAGCTAGGCATGTGGGTAGAAGGAGTATGGGAGATCAATCTGAAGTTGAGTTGAGAGGTGCAACAAACAACATGCATATGTAGCATAGAGAATAAAAATAGAAGAGAAGCTGAACAAGATGAGACGTTGCGCAGGAGGAAAAAGAGTAGAGTACATAAATTCTATAGAGGGTATAACGCAGAAGAATAGAAAGCGCAAGGGGATGCAAGCAGGAAGACAATGATGCAGGTAGAGCAGAGTAGTGTAGAAAAGCAGTGATGTGACTGGTAAGCCATTGATAAATCCTGTATCACTATAATAACTTTCAACAAGAAAGGATTTATATCTCAGGGTGGTAGGGTGGTGCTAGGGAGGACAATCGTCCTCAGAGTTTCAAGTGGGTAAGTGAACACAAGGAGTTGTATCTTCCATCTGGTTGCAGCCAGAAAAACCAGGGAGGTAGGGTGGTGCAAGGGAGAACCATTGTTCTATGTTATACAGGTTGGTGCATGTGTGACTGGAAATTGGTGCTTCCATCCAGTTGGTGTTGGAACACTTAGGGAGTTGGTGCTTCCTTCTAGTTGGTGCTATAGAATCAAGAGAGTTGGAGCTCTTAGTAAGTTGCAGCTTGTACAGGTTGGTGTCTGTGTGACTGGAAGTTGGTGCTTCCATCCATTTGGTGCTAGAACACAAAATGAGTTGATGCTTCCTTCTAGTGGGTGCTAGAGAAACTAGAGAGTTGGTGCTCTTAACAAGTTGTTGCTTGTAAAACAAAGGTGATAGCCTCAAAAGGAGTTGGTACTCATAAGAATGATAATGTACATAAAATAAAAATTACTTATCATATCAGGAGGAAGAGGTTTTCTCCTTTTATGGGTTTCCTTAGGAATATCTCTCTGTGTGTGTTTCATGTGTGTGATTGATGGTGAATGCTCTATTGCTTACTTCATTGAATTATTGTGATCATCATTGAGTGTTTTGTAATGAGATTGAAATGGTTATAATTGTTTAAGCACAGTAACAACTAATTCACCCCCACTCTCAGTTGTCCAACACTCAAAATATCAATTTATTGTTTGATATTTGATTTGTCTGATATTGTTTATGATGGTGAAACCTGACAATTTATGTTCTATGATAAAATGTTTATATTGTTTATGATGGTGAAAGGACAATTTATGTTCTATGATAAAATGATTATATTGCTTATGATGGTGAAAGGACAATTTATGTTCTATGATAGTGTGCTGAAATTAAAAATGTTTTATTTCATTTCATTTAAAAATATCATTATACAGTCAAGTAGTTCATAATTTGAATTTTCTTTGATTTGAAAATATGGTTGAATAGTCAAACATATCATCATTATAATTTCCCTTCTATTTGTAGATATTTTTATAAGTTGAAGGGTTCATAGTCCAAGAGAATATTTCAACTATCTAATTTTTGTATATATTTAAGTATGTTTAATGTGTAGAATATAAGTAGTGTTAGACTCATCATACACATTTTTCAAGTAGCTCATACTTTCAATTTTGTTTGATTTGCAAATATGGTTGAATAGTCAAACATATCATCATTATAGTTTCCCTTCTATTTGTAGATATTTTTATAAGTTGAAGGGTTCATAGTCCAAGGGAATATTTCAACTATCTAATTTTTGTATATATTTAAGTATGTTTAATGTGTAGAATATAATTAGTGTTAGGTTCATCATACACATTTGTCAAGTAGTTCATAATTTAAATTTTGTTTCATTTGCAAATATGGTTGAATAGTCAAACATATCATCATTATAGTTTCTCTTCTATTTGTAGATATTTTTATAAGTTGAAGGGTTCATAGTCCAAGGGAATATTTCAGCTATCTAATTTTTGTATATATTTAAGTATGTTTAATGTGTAGAATATAAGTCGTGTTAGGTTCATCATACACATTTGTTCTTTTATGTAAGTTGTAGGTGCATGATTTTAGTATTCCCTAATATGATATTAGAACCATATAGCCTACAAAATTTAAATATTTCATTTAGTTCATATCTCGATTTGATTTTTATACAATGATTTTACTTATTTTAATTAATAACTATTGCATGAGGGAAATGTATTAAAGGAAAATTCCTCTCTTTTCATCCGACTTTTGATGTTGGTTTTGTGAATAAATTTTCTGCAATAAAAAAGCTATAGTGTTTGCAACCAAGGTGAAGAAATTGTTAACACACATTGCCTCATAGTTGTCATTTTGTTTATATGGAATCTTGTTGAATGTTTCCTTAAATTGTTTTGAAAAAGTACAACTCTACAATGCAATGACTATCATCAACACTTATTTTAAATTATTTTTTTACATCATTTCAATACTGATATATTTATCAGTGTCTATCATAGTGATATTATGAATTGAAATATAAACATAAATTGTTCATTATATTATCTTAGATTTAGATTTAATATATACATTAGAAAATAATTTGATTCAAGATATTGAAATCTAAATGCACATTGTAGCAATTTAATATATCAACACTTTTGGAATCAAAATTCACAATTTCATAACTTAAATTGACACTTTTTAGGATGTCTAAAAAAATCCTTAATTTGGATAATGTTAAAAAACAAAAATGGCATGGGCCAATATGGTGTATAATGTGTAAAAAGGATGGAGAATTAGTAAACCATTTATTCGTAAAATGTCCATATGAAAAAGAGGTATGGAATGAAGCAATAAAATTGACACTTTTGGAATCAAAATTCACAATTGTTTTTTGAAAATGAGACATTTAGAGTTTAAGATTCACACTTTTTGGATTTGAAATTACTCAAAATTCATACTTTTGGAATTAAAATTTACACATTTGAAAACCATTATTCATAATTTCATAATCCAATTTTGCATTTTATAAAGACTTATGCTTAAATACATCATGCATAAATATTACATCCCCAAGGCTCATGCATAAATATTAAATCCCTAAGTCTCATTACATCATGCATAAATATTAAATCCCTAAGGCTCATTACATCATGCTTAAATATCACATAATATAAGATAAGGCCTAACCTATGCTTGAAGGCTTAATGTCATGCTGATTTTGAGACTTGAATCCCAATGCAAGCCACATTAGTACATCACTTTTATGAATTTAATAAGACACCATTAAATTTTTAAATAGTGTCTTCTTACCATATCAAGATTTTCATGTTTTAATGGATATATAATTAAACAATAAAACATCCAAAGACAAAGAATATTGTGTTTATGTAGGAAAATCCTTAGAACAAGGAAAAACCCACTTTGAAAGTTATCTCAATCCCAACAAAAACCATTAAAATTGATTATTTCCACTAAATTAGGATTATTTTAATAAACCCCAAATCTAATTATTTTCACAAAGGTGAGATTTTTAATAAACCTCAAACACTATCAATTTTCATGAAGACTTAGGTATTTTGTATATACTTCTTGTGAGTTGGAGATATGTCCTCATTCTCCTCATGTATTTTTACCCTGAAATCAATTTTACCCTACAATTTACCATAAAATTAACTTTTTACATCAAGTGGAGTTGAATTACACTTTTATGTGCCATAGATATTTCACAGTGGGCTCCAAATCCTCTCCTATGTCTCCTCTATCTCCTCTATCACTTTCAAAATAGAAAGGTTCAATTATTATGTCTCCTCTATCATGGTTGTGGTCCTCATCCTCATAGGTAGATGGGATCCATGATATGCAAATGTCTCCTCCTCATACTCTCCTCCCCACATTTTTTTTTGAGGAATGTAATTACATGCAAGAGATCTTCAATTTTTGAGGAATTACATGCAAGGTATCTTCAATTTTTGAGTAATTACATGCAAAGGGCCACAATATTTCTAATCTTCTTACTCTCCTTCTGCATTCTTAGAGGTAATATTCTATCACTTTATAAATTTGAATATTTATTAATTTTGAACTGACCAATTTAGATCTAGTTTTATGAACAAAATTGTAAATAAGGCTCGGTAAATTTTATAATTCATAAAAAAATATAGTTCCTTATTTGAATGGACCATGAAAGTAAACTAAACCAAATGATTCAAGAATCCTATATATTCATAAATACATGTACTTTCAATGCAAAATATAAAATTTTGGCATATATGCCACTTATTTAAAGAAATCGTAATGGTATGCCATCTTCAATTATTCGTTCATGATCCACTTTTGACATTTTCCATTTTCTAGCTTTTGTTATTTTTATTAATTGAACTTCTTTTAGCTTTATGCGCGATGCACATATCAAATGACTATATTGACAACTTATGACATCCAACTGATAATCTTGAAAGTGAACATGACTATCAGTTTGATGAGTTTCTTGAAAAAAATAGTCTTTCAATATGATGGATCATATTTCATATATTAAACCGTTATCATCAAAATATTCTAATAACCTCATCTTTTGTTCTGTGCATCGCATCAAATAATATTTCACGTTTTCATTGTTGTCTATAGGTGCAACGACGACAAAGACATCTTCTGCAAATAATTCGATAAGTTCCAACAAACAATTCGTGTTAGATTAAGACTCATGCATGTGCCATTAAACTCATATACTACATATAAATTTTATATATCCAACTTATAGGTACATCTACAAGTTGTTTAATAATTAAAAAATATATTTTCAAACAATTGAAACATAAAAATTACCTTCTCTAACAAGATTAGAAACTCTATCGCCATCAACTGATGCTATATTTTCATTTGATTCCATCTCCTCTAAGCTTGAATGTGACATTTTCCCTTTTATATTAAGTTCAATATGTCTCCAAGCTTTAACATATTCTGCATTTTTGTTTTTGCAAATCTCTATGGATTCTGTGTCCTCTATGCAAAATGAACAAAAACAAGATTCATTTCTTCTATAAAATGCAAACACATTTTGATAGCATTTTGTTTTAACTAAATGCATTTTTCGTGTCCCATGTATTGTACTGGCTTCATATGGGATTGATCTATTTACATCTTGGTTTTCAACATACCAAAAAAACATGCACAAGACAAGAACTTGTTAACTTGAAATCTATCAAGAAAATGATTGAAGATTATATAAATTTGAACACGTGAATAAAAATATCTTGTGTACATGTGTAACATGTATATATACACACCTGTGCACATCCCTTGACAGATTATTTTCATGGATTAGCGCCAGTTTGCACCATTCAACAACTTGATCAATAGATTCAAATCGATTGGCATGAGGGTTCATCTGAAACCTTCAAAGTGCTCGTTTTACACATGCCCCTGCACTGTCGTGCTCTCCTTTTCCATGACAAATCTAAAAAAAAATCCAACAATGTGTAATGTTTGATTTCTTATGAAGACGACACAACCAATAGAATGATAGTGAAGATTTGAACTGACCCACACATCCATCTGACCATATCCAATGTTGGTCGAATCCGATCCTACGTTCTTTCAATGAATCATAAAATTTATCAAAACAATGTTGTACATAATGTGTATCATGTGGTCAATCATCACTTATATAAAAGTGATATTTTATGTAGAAAATCGATCCTAAATTTTCTCCGATTGCATTCCTAGCCTCCTTGCCAACATTTGATGTAGCTCGCATCTCTGAATGTGAGGCAAATGCCTATGTTGGACTAGATACCAAAGGCCGTGAAGGCATCTGCAATGTTGCATTTTGATATGCCTATTTCCGATCATATGTTCGTCCTTTACCAACCCCATAATAACTAGACGGTAGGTTGGTATAATCAGGGTGCATGCCCATGAAAAAATACACATAAAAGAATCTAGCGAGGTAATGTACATGGAACCTCATCATTCCACGAGAACTTCTCATATGCTACCAAAAATATATTATAAAGATGTCCTGCTATATTTGGGTTCTTAAAATATTGCACCTTCAATGCCTTTTGATTTGGCCCCGCTTTGAAATCAAACATAGAAATTGCATCTTCTTTTGAAACTCTAATTTTTACTACTTCCCATTTATTGGGGCCCATCACCTCTAAACTTCGTCTCCTCATCAAATCAATACAACTATCATTCGTTGTCCCCATCTTTTGATATGAATCCATAAAGTTATGCAATGAATGAAAAAATATATCCAAGCTTTTCTTACTCTCTGAGGGAGATCCAAGAACCTCAAATAATTTTGCAGCCTGCTTTTAACTCCTGAGCATCATTCGAGGGTCATTGCTTCAGTATACCCTTCCCAAGGAAGCTCATCACCAAAATTTAAGAGATAGGTGGATGTAGGCATGCAATCTGCTGTTTCTTGATAACGCCCCCTGAATCCATCTTCACCCTCTTCACTAACATTGGAATCTTCATGATAACCATTCTCTTTCATTATCTTCTCTCGCATTAAAATCATCCTCTACACATACACACTTGAAACAAAACATTTAAACTTTTGATCCATAATCTGGTAGCATAAAACAATAACTAACATAACATTTACTTAACTGAAACAAGAAACAATATGACCTGATATGATGTTGTTATCCTCTTAGATATATGCTCAGAAAAATCTTTAAGGGATCATTTATCAAACCCTTAGGGCAGATCTCATCATGACCCTTAGAACAAATTGCCAAGAAGAAATTTTAGGGTAAAATATCAAAAGACTAACCAACATGCCAATCATCAAGTAAAAGGACTGAAACATGACACCACTGTCTAGTATAACAGCTGAAAGAGAGGCCACTAAAAACCTTAATAAATTTTGTCCAAAATATGCATAACTACAACAACAATAGACATAAGTATTAACAGTTCTAGGGTTTCCCTATCAAACCCTGCTCATGGTACTAAGAGTTGCAAGGTAAGGAAACATACATAGGTGGCACTAGAAATAGAAGAGGACAATGACAACACACACAGGGTGGCATCAACAAGGGGATGAGGAGGGTGGGACCAACAAGGAGAAGAGGAGGATGACACCAACAAGGAGAACCGGAAACCCCAAACAACAACAAAGAAGAGACCTGTGACAGGATGGAAAATACCCTTAGGGGTCAGTGGCAGCAAGAGGTTGGAGAGGTAAGCCCATGGTGGCTTAATACACCAAGAAAAATTGTCCTAGAGGGGCCACAACCACTCAACAATCTGAACAAGAAGGAGTAGCATAAAACCTTAGATTAGAACTCGGCTTAGAAGAGAGTGTGTGTGTAAAGAGTAATGATAGGTCTCTTTTATAGTTTTGGTAGGTAGGTTAGGGCTAGCATATTATTCCTAACTTTAGTGTAAGGTTTAAACCCTAATAATTAAATAATTTAAACAAATAATATTTTATAACATAAAATATTAATTGTTAAATCTTAAAAGTCAAAAAGAAAAAAACAAGTCAAGGAGAGGGATCCAAAGTCGAGGTGGCTAGATTTCTTTAGGAAGAAGAAAAGAACCAAACTAAAAAACCACACAACAATTAAGGGGGACATAACTCGAGCAATGGGGGTTTCAAGATAAAGTCAATAAGGGATGTTCTTCTTTAATGGCAGAATGTCCACATGATTCTCATGATATAACTTATAAGATTTTATCATCCCAACATTCAAGGAAGATCAATGATGTGATCATGCCATTCTTCTTAAATGCTCCTAGGTCTCATGGACCATCCCATGAGAGAAGAGGGTCACACATTATCTCGGCTTGGTACTTAACCAAGAAACAAAATAAAAGAAGACGACGTAAATATCCAATGGGTTACCCTGTATTTTATATCGCCCTAAATAGAATTCATTCTTACATAGATTCTTCAAGGAGAAATGGGAATAAGTGGATTGGACTCAAATTTCATTTTCCTCTAATTTTAAAATTAAATTAATTTAAAATCAATGGTTTAGATTTACCTTCAACCTGAATCAACAACAACCAACAACAACCAATGACCCTTGTGTTAATCATAATGACCCTTAATTTTATAAGTAATAAGGTTTATTAGGATCATAAGCTTATCCATATTAACTAAGAAGGTGTTACTTACTCTATTACACTTACTTAACAAGACTAAATTAGTAGTAGTGATTAGCATGATTGATTTATATGAGTACACATAACAAGTTAATAGTGATTTCAATACTAAGCGGGAAACAAGCACATGCTAATTACATGTATTTCTTATATGTTTACTCGTAGTACAATGTACATATACTTATAGTAATGAATAGAGTGAATCAATGGGATTACTAGTCAATAGTTAACCTATTGCAATATGTATAAACTAACATGTAATTCGACTCTATCCATGTACAGGGACATGGTCGAATTCGACCTTGTTTATGTACAGGGACATGCCCGAATTCGACCCTGTCCTTGTATAGGGACAGACCCAAATCTGGGCCTGTCCTTGTACATGAACATGGCCAAATTCGAGCATGTCCCTATACATGGACAGGGCCGAATTCGAGCATGAAAACTTATTAAACATCATGATTTTTATATTGAAAAAATCTTTTAAACATTATGAGTTTATGTTGTAAAATTATTTTGAATAATAATTAAAAGATAATTACAATTAAATAACTCCGCTCATTTTCATATTAAAAAAGAAAACTATAGCTAAATAAATAATGTGAAAACTTATTAAACATCATGAGTTTCATATTGATTTTTTTTAACTATCATAATAAGTTTTATATTGTAAAATGATTTGAATATTAAATGAAAAAGAATGATAGGTAAACAACTTCACTCTTTTTTTACACTAAATTAAAGAGAATGACGCCTATATAATGTGAAAACTTAATATATAACATGAGTTTTATATTTTAAAATGATTTAAATAATAAATAGTTCTTATGGGCCTGTCCCTATACATGGACATGGCCAATTCGACCCTGTCCTTGTACAGGGATAGACTCAAATTAACTAAATAACTCCACTCATTTTCATATTAAAAAATAAAACTATAGCTAAATAAGTAATGTGAAAACTTATTAACATCATGAGATTCATATTGATTTTTTTTTAACCATCATAACAAGTTTTATATTGTAAAATGATTTGAATATTAAATGAAAAAGAATGATAGGTAAATAACTTCACTCTTTTTTACACTAAATTAAAGAGAATGATGCCTAAATAATGTGAAAACTTAATACATAACATGAGTTTTATATTTTAAAATAATCTAAATATTAAATAGTTTTTATGGGCTTGTCCCTGTACACGGACAGGGCCAATTCGGCCCTGTCCCTGTACGAATTGGCCCTGTAGGGACATGCCCAAATTCAATCATGTCCATGTACAGGGACATGCCCGAATTTGGGTCTATCCTTGTACATGGACATGGATGAATTAAATAAATAACTTCGCTCATTTTCATATTAAAAAAGAAAACTATAGCCTAATAAATAATGTGAACCTTATTAAACATCATGAGTTTCATATTGATTTTTTTTTTAACCATCATAATAAGTTTTATATTGTAAAATGATTTGAATATTAAATGACAAAGAATGTCAGGTAAATAACTTCACTCTTTTTTACACTAAATTAAAGAGGATGACACCTAAATAGTGTGAAAACTTAATACATAACATGAGTTTTATATTTTAAAATGATCTAATCAATAAATAGTTCTTACGAGCTTGTCCCTATACATGGACATGCCAGTTTGACCCTATCCTTGTACAGGGACAGGCCCGAATTCAACCTTGTCCATGTACAGGGACCCCTGTACATGGACATGACTAAATTAACTAAATAACTTCGCTCATTTTCATATTAAAAAAAAAAACTATAGCTAAATAAATAATTTGAAAACTTATTAAACATCATGAGTTTCATATTGATATTTTTTTTAACCATCATAATAAGTTTTATATTGTAAAATGATTTGAATATTAACTGAAAAGAATGATAGGTAAATAACTTCACTCTTTTTTACAGTAAATTAAAGAGAATGACGCCTAAATAATGTGAAAACATAATAGATAACATGAGTTTTATATTTTAAAATGATCTAAATAATAGATAGTTCTTATGGGCCTGTCCCTATACATGGACATGGCTAATTGGTCCATGTCCATGTACAGGGACAGGCTCGAATTTGACCTTGTCCATGTACATGGATAGATCTGAATTTGGGCATGTCCCTGTACATGGACAGAGCCAAATTCGGGCATGTCCCGAGTCAAATTCGACCCTGTCCGTGTATAGGGACATGCCTGATATTGGGCATGTCCATGTACATGGACATGACCAAATTATGCCCTTTCCATGTACAGGGACATGCCCGAATTCGACCCTATTCATGTACATGGACATGGCCGAATTTGATCCTGTACCTGTAAATGGAAAGGGCCGAATTTAGACCTGTCCACCTCCTAAAACATAAAATATATAAATAAATTAAATTTAAATTAATTTAAGAAAAGGGTTAAGAATTACCTAGAATTTGAAGGAGCAACAACCAACAACAACCAACACCAACAACAACCACCGCCAACAACAACCAACAACAACCACCAACCAACAACAACCAACAGACTCTTAGCAGTTCAAAAAAGTGTCAAATAATCGATGTGTGGGGGATATATAAAACTGTTTTCGGCCGAAAGGTTTTTTCGGATAAAAAACGTTTTCGGCCGAAAGAATCTTTCGGCCGAAACGATGTTACCAGATGGAAAAATCCATCTGACTTCTTTCCACGAAAACGTCTTTCGACCAAAAATATGTTATCGGATAAAACAAATATGTTCGACTAATATGGTACACGACAATTGAGGTCGTCATCACAGTACCGTTTTATTTGATGTCTAAAGGTTCAGCCGAAAACGCTTGTCTTTCAGCTGAAAAAAGGTCACTAGGAATTTTGGAGACCTAATTCTCACAAAGGTGTTACCCGCCTTCATGATTTTACCCCCTATTTTATTTGGGTTCTTTTACTTTTCCTTTATCTACCCCTTAAATGCAAACCCTCTACTCCTTTTCTTCTTGATATCTTCATTATATAGTCGATACTCCCATATATGTCTACATAGAGGAAATTGTGTTTTACCTTTGATTTGAAGTTACAATGGTTAAAACATTAAATCATAGCCTTGGAATGAAGAAAACACCATATTTATAATAAAATTCATTGTGTATAATAAGTATTTGGATCTCACATTGTTAAATGTGTACCCTACTTGTTTAGGCCAATGGACGAGTGAGAGAAAGGAAGGATGAATGTAGAGTGGAAAATATCCTCCCTATGAATGTCAATGCACCTTCCCATTATGAAATGCTTGAATCCAATGCCCCATCCACATGACCTTCAATAGTACCTAGAACAACTCCGAAGTATTGAACTACTCATGTTGTTGCTACAAGAGGATCTACATATTTTGTAAATGAATCTCATGACTGTGGAACTACTTGTGCTAGTGTTATAACACGATCTATAGACTTCACGAATGAAGAAATAAGGTAGTTCTTTGAACACATTTTGTAAAGGATTTTTTTTTTATGGACACTCAACTTTTGCAAAGTTACTATGCACGTTACTAATTGGAGGGTCGTGGCAGTTGGAAAAGGGACAAGGTAGGCATTCACTACACTAAACATGATATCCTCCAAATTTACTACTTATAAATTTTTTTTTAATTATTTATTACAAATAATGGAAATAAAATAATGATAATAATAAATACATTAAAAAAAATTCATGTACAAAGGTTAAAGTCATGGCATAGTAAATTGAATCAATCACAAATTAAATTAGTGTTTTGAGGTTTATGTGGCGTGCATTGTTATTAGAATTGTTTGGAAGATCCACAATCGTCATCTTGAGTTGCCAACATTTCAGATCATTAACTAGATCCATTATTAGGACAAAGAGTTAAATAAGAAAAAAGGGTAGACCAATAATAAATAAGGAAAATGCAGAGAAACCAAAAAATAAAACTTCATGGTCTCTGCAATTTTTCAAAAAATCAAGGTTAGTTGCTCTTCTTTATATTTTAATTCTTAGTTTCTCTAGAACTCAAATCTCATCAAAGACTTCCCTTCCATACATGGACATGATCGATGTTTTGATGTTTCCATGGTGGGAATCATTATTACAATTATTTGGAAGATCCACAATCATCACCTTGAGTTGTCATCATTTCATATCACTAACCAGATTCATCATCAAGACAAAAACTTATAAGAGAAGAGAGAGAACCATTAGTAAATAAGGAAAATGCAGAGAAAACAAAAACTAAAACTCCATGATCTCTACAAATTTTCAGAAAATCAAAGTCGACCACTCTTCCATATATTTTAATCAAAAACATTGACAACTATAAATCTTCCAAACAATTCTAATAACAAATTAAATTGTTGAAAATACAAAATTACTAAAATAAATTTGTTTTATAAACCATTATCTAACCAAACTTTGGATATAGTTTATAAAAGAAGTGAAATAATTTAACTTCCAACCTAATACTATACTTTCCTATTTTGACACGGAAAAATAACACATCAATAATTCTTACATATGTTAATTCATAAAATATCAAGAATGGTTCCAATTCTTTAAATACTATTTCCAATATTTCACTCCTTTTTTTCATTGAGATTAACACCTATATGTAACCATGGTTTATGTGAAATATTGTCCATATATAAGAAATTATAATATTGTTTTATGAAAATTTTGAACATATATAAACACATACTTATTTTCTATTTATATTATTTATTTATATTATTTATGAAAATTAATGTAATTTTTTTAGATATTTGAAATATCGTTATGTATTTTTTATTTTATATATATTTATAATCAACAAATCACAATGTTTAATTTAAAAAAATACAAGAAAAAAAAAATCAATGTTTTTATTATAATTGATCAATACACAATGTTTAATTGTAGCTAATCAACTATGTTTTTGGTATTATAAACTAAAAAATATAAAAACTAAATACATCTTTTAATCTAACCTTATATTAAGCAAGACACTCTAATAATCTAACCTTATATTAAGCAAGACACTTTAATATATGAATACTTAAATTTTTTATATTAAGCAAGACACTCTAATATATGAATACTTATTTTATTTTTTTAAAGTAAGTGATTGTATTATAAGTTATCTTTCAAATTTTGAAATTACATATCTATCCTTTTGTGAATAAAGTCTACTGGTTTGCACTACCCGTATGGGAAACCTGTATAGCTAGAGGAGCAAAATAAGTCAGGCTCTAGAGTATGAAGACTTGTTATATTCAAATAGTAACTTACTATGTACTCTATACCATTTGTAGACTTTGGTGCCACGGAAAACATTTCCAACAAGCTAATCTTAGAGTAAGAACATGAAAACAAAGAATTCATTTTGAATTTGGAGCTAGGTAACCCCTCGTCCTTATGTTGCTTGTTGTTGAGGCCATAACTGTAGTTGTTGTCGAAGGATCTGTTGAATGGTTGAGAGGAGAAGATATAAGAGCCTCCATCTGTTCTTCGTGATGATCTCTAAGCTCTGTCTTGAACAATAAGTCTGCCACATCGTGTCAGATGTTGAAAACCAAAATCTGCAAATTTTCCAAAGCTGCCAAGATCTGCGAGAAGTTGCAATAGGTGCAAAAAGTTGGAAGAGGGGGATTTTTCCGAGGGGATGGAGGTGGCACTACGAGGGGAAGGCAGCCTAGGAGTGACTGGAGAGATGGGCGGAAGAAAGGTTGTAAGAAAATTTGGGAAAACCCAGAGAATTACCATGACTGTCGAACCATTCCACTCGACATGCCCCGAGTGAAGACAAAGGAGTGAGGTCATGTTTTCTTGAGGAGGGCGGAGGCACAAAGTCAGGCAGAGAAAAGGTGGATGTGGGGGAGAAAGACAAAATGGGGAAAGATTGTGGCTGGACAAGAATACAAGGGATGTTCCTCCCATAAGATTGGTACAAGGACAGACCTCGTTTGGGCTTTCTGCACTCTCGGGGCATGGTTAGGCGAGGGAGGATGCAGAGGTAGACCAATAGAGAGGAAACCAGGAGTTGAGAGGAAAAGACAGAAGGAAGGTGACTGGTAAAAGGTCTAGTAGAGGCATAGGAGTCTGGAGGACAATGAAGAATGAGAAGCCTCAGAGCATCAAGAAGAAACCAATGTATGTGACAAGACAAACTTCTCACACAAGCCTTCGCCATAACTGTGACAAGGGAGATGGGACACTAAAGCAGTTGGATCGCTCACTCACCGGTGGAAATGAAGTGCAGGGGGTTAATGCATCCCATAAAAATATTGTGGGTGACGAACGAAGTGCGGGGAACGTGCCTTTCCAGAGCCAACTTCCCACCAACCTCAGACATGCCCTCATTTAAACTAGTGACACCCCATCGAGGGAATGAATACTTAATTTATTTTTTTATTTTTTTGTTAGTTTGTCTATGACTTGTGGGACTAACCTATGGCTAAGAAACCGTGACTCAGGGGCATCTAAAACATCAAAATCACCCGGGGATCACACTCGACGTGAGCAACACCAACCCTTAGCATGGCTGGATTTTTTATCCCTGCAGGTTTCGAACCGGTGACTTTAACATCACAGAGTGGCTTAACAACACACTTCGTCACCTACTGTCCTACACCTCGGGGACTGGCATGCGAGCTTGGCCTAGTTAAGCTTTGTTCTGCGACTAGACCACGTCCTTACTCGGGTTTGACCACAAGACCTGACCTTCGTTGCAAGAACGACTTTACCATCCAGCCGCCTCCACCTACCTTGAATACTTAAATTTGAATTGATAAAGAAATTCATATAAATCTATTGAAGATGTTTTAACTAAAAAAATATCAATAAATATTAAATTCCACTATATTTATATTTGTGGAATGAAAATTCAACAATATTATGAAATTTCATTTAT